>PVJI01003991.1:0-114997 GCA_004026765.1 Micronycteris hirsuta
CTAATTGATATTTTATCTCATTTATGTGCACTTTCAAGCAAAATTATTTTTCTGTTAAAATCATATAATCTCAATAAACATTCACCCTAAAGTGCTTTGATTAAAGAAGACATATTGTTCTTGGTTTAAAATGACAAGATATGAAAGAAGAACAAAGCCAAAATAGGAGAAACATAAGCTTATTACACAATTCAAAAAATAAAATGCCGAATTTTTCAGCTCAATTATTGTACTATTGCACGTGCTCCCAACACTTAGGTTGGAAACCAGTCAAATGTAAAGATCAAACATGGACTGATTTTCCCAAGCAGTGGCAGAGCTTACGGAAGCCTTTACTGCCTCATTCAATGACTGAAACACGCAGGAAATGCCTTCATATAGCTGATCTGAAAAAAAAAGTCTTTCCAGAGTAAACATTTGCAAAGAGCTAAAAGAATCCATCTTTAAAAAAAAAAAAACAAAAAACCGTATTGCTTGCTCTGGTCCAGTAGCATTGGCCTTCCACCTGCTCTCAGGTAGGCCCAGTTCTCTCCCACCCGGCCTTCCATACAGTCTGTTCTTCCTTCCTAGGACCCTCCTGTGCCTTCTGCTCACCCAACCCAGCCCTCCTCCTTCCTCAAGTGTAATCACCTTGTCCAGAGGTCCTTCACACCAACCAATCCAAAGTAAGTCCACAGTTAGTCTCTCGTACCACATTTTCTTCATAGCACTTGCCATATGGATCGCATACAGCAATATAGCATCGAACTCAGGATGCCAGCAATTGGTAGGCACACCACTCTCTTACGTATCACAAATCAAAAAAAGCATGTTAATCAAGCTATGACACGTTCAATTTTAGGATGTGTCCTGATGTTGGATATATCAAAATACTGGTGCGGGGGGAGGCGTGTGCCTCAGAATTAATAACATCATCTACATCTATATATGAATCTGTGTCCCCCACTGGTCAAAAGCATCACACTCAAGAGCAAGGACAATACCTTATCTGTATTATTTACCCTCCAAGCCTAATGTTTATTGAATAAATAGTAAATGTACGGCCAAGTGGCCATGAAGAGATGTCACTGTTAAATAATGTTAAATGAGAAGGTCTGATTCTTATACATACCTCCACATTTTTTGCACTCAAAAAAGTGGCCTTAATTCATTACAGTAAAAGATGTGAAGTATGAAATAAAAGGATTCCCTGCAACCACTCTCAAAAAGTAGTAGCCTCTTATATAACATGTACCTAATATCTGTCAATCTAGTTATCTTTCTTTCAACTTATTTCATAAATTTATAGAGTATGATAATTGAACAAGATCAGAGAGATGGTAGGGTTCAACTTCAATTAATTTCTTTTTTTTTAATTGAACTCATGCCTTTTTTTTAAGATTTTATTTATTTATTTTTAGACAGAAGGAAAGGGAGGGAGAAAGAGGGAGAGAAACATCAATGTATGGTTGCCTCCCTCATGGCCCCCACTGGGGACCTGGCCTGCAACCCAGGCATGTGCCCTGACTGGGAATCGAACCGGCGACACTTTGGTTCACAGCATGCACTCAATCCACTGAGCTACACCTTCCGGGGCAATTAATTTCTTTAACCACATATTACCTCATCTGCACAGAGAAAAGGTTAATGTGCACAATCTTTGCTGTACCTTGTAACTACTAGACTTCGGGGGGCAGGGATGGGGCGGTGCAGAAGGCAGTGTGCTGGAGAAAATAGGTTCACCAATGACATTGCACATTGTCTGCATTGTCTTAAAAAATAGAAAGAGGAAAAAGAGGTTATTCAGTCAATATTTAAACCCACTCTGGACTGTTAATGTATTTTTCATAGATTAGATACATTTTCTTAATTACCGGGAAGTGAATACCTGATACTACTGCAGCCTCGAAAGAATTCTCTGTGGAAGCCAAAAGGAAGTATAAATATGCACTTAGTTTATAACATTATTGCTTTTGCAAAGTAAAAATGCTCCTGGTGAAAATTCAGCTCTCACTGAAACTATCACTAGTGTTCTATAGCGTTCACTACTACGTGGGTATAAAAATACATATTAATAGAAGATTCAGGAAGTCATAGTAACAGCAAAAGATGTGTGTTTTGGCGTTCTCTTCAATGACATATTAATTGCTTTGTGGCAGTATGCCTCTCTTTCCCCTGATTTTTAGTCCATAAACCATGACTTTAGCTGATTTAGGGGAGTAACAGAAGCAATGTCTCACTAACATAATGAGGACAGCACCAACAAAATTGCCTGGAAAAGATTCCAGGTTACTGGACCAGATCAACTTAATGCTAATTTAGGCTTAGCATTATGTTAAAGTCCTTCAGTATTCCTAACTGAAAGGAAAAGATGACAAGTACAGCCATTCAAGTGTTATTGCTCCATTTCATTTTTGCAAGGTGTGAGACAACGCTTGGCCCCGTTAAATCAAAGCAAATAATGTTACAGAGTCATTCCAGATTTATAGCTCAACCCAGAAGGTTGATGCTTCCTGGGAAGTCTCCAGAACAGGATCAAATTTTCAATTCAAATGAATAGAGCAACTATGTGTCCTATGCCTCATAAATCTCCAAGTTTAACTTGAAGACTGTTCCCTTCTTCCAGATGGCTAGTAGGGAGTAGGGGGAAGATTAGCAAGAAACCCAAGAGACATAAATCCTGTGCACAGTTCCTGAGATACCTGTGTTCCATGGTCTTTCTTGCTCCCAATCAGTTTTTATGGAAGCTAGAACTACTAAACAGAATTACTCAGGTAAACAATATATTTTAAGTATGTAGAAGGTTTTAAACCTTCAGGGCTTTCTCTTCATAAATCCATTAAACTAGAAAATTACATTCTTCAAAACTAGAAGATTATGTGGACAGCATCAACAGAAAGCCATTTCCCCAGAAGCTATCTGGAGTCACCTCTCCTCCACTAAAGGCCAATAATACTTATCTCCCTAGGGATGGCTTCTGTCGCTTCCTGTCAGGGACTGAGATTCTGTGGGATGTTGCACCACTGCAGTCGCCCTTCCTGCCCCGGGGACAAGATGTGTTGGGTCGGGCTGAAGAAATTATGAAGGGGAAGAACAAATTCAAAAGGAGGAAGGACAGGATATCACCTTTTTTCCTTTTCATCTCTAATTTGTTTAATATCAATAATATTTCATAAAGATGTGTATATTCATTAGATAGAAGAGCAGACAGTGAAGATATTCAAGAGCATAGATTACAAAATATTTCATGATACCTTACTTCTTGCCTTCTAGTCTCTTCCAATGATGTTTAGGTCTTAACTAGGAGAAGCTCTATTGATTCTGTTTTCTGTATGAGCTTAATGTTTCTATTTTATTTACCTTTCCCTCAGATCATCATAACTTTAAAATCCAAGAAATCAGAGTCTCAAAACAGTAGAAGAAATTTTCCTCTGAAGAAATTGAATTTTACTTTGTTTTTTCCAGATGATGAAAATGCATCAGAATTCTCTTCATAGTTCAGTCATACAATCATCCTTCTCTTCTTTCCTTTGCTTGGTTTCTTATCTTCTTTTCTTCACAACATTTTTAATATTTCTTCTCCATTTTTCCTTTCTCCAAAATCTTCACTGATCTCAGAAGACTGTGTCTCATGAATAATATGGGGGATTTTTAAAAAGGTAAGTACTAGAACCGAGTGAAGGGTAAAAAGTGACAATATCACAAGTTTACAAGCATGTAGAGCAAATGGAATGCTGGCACTTCTGGTTGCCGTGCAAGTTGGTACAACTACTTTGGAAAATTATTAAGGCTGAACATACGCATACTATATGGCCAAAATTTCACTCATGTATCTGTACAACACTGAACAGAAATGTGAATGTATGTGCACCAAAAGACATATAGAAGAATGTTAAGAATGTTAATAGCATCATTGCTTATAATAGCCGAAAGCTGGCAATAGCTGAATTGTCGCTCATCAAGAGAATGAGCAAATCATACAATGCAACTCCATAAATACTGAAGGTACTGCTGCACATAACAAGGGTGAACATCACAACCATAATGTTGAATTAAAGCAACCAGAAAATTTAAAAAAGTAAGTACTATAGAGAAAGGCGTTTTAAAAAATAGTCTGTGATGATAAATATCAGAGTAATCGTTGTTTGCGGGGATGACTTAAGGACAGGGCATGGAGAAAGTTTCTGAGTTTTTAGTAACGTAATATGTCTTGAACTGGGTGTTGGTTACCTGGGAATGTTCACTCTCTAAAAATTCATAGAACTTTAGATCCGCACGTGGTACCATATATAAATTATACCTTGATTTTTTTAAAGCCATCTTAGCTGGGATTCTGGTTTCTCTAATAAAGGAAAAATGCTCTTTATATCCCTTTGTTAGAGATCTTAAAAGTCTGGGACTTTAATAAGCTTTGTTTCTCCTTTAAACAACTCCTAAATTCTTCCTAAATTCTCCAGCTTAGAATTTGACCTACCATCTGAATGATCTCACTAGTACTGAATCTCACTAATACAAATCATCATATCATATCAGTAGACTTCCTAAATCAAGCTTGGAACTGTGTCTAATGGTAAAAAGTCAAGATTTTATGTAGTAATGAGGTAATAATTTTTAAATGGAGATATAATGGAAAAAGCAATCATCACAGCTCTATGAGGGAGGACCCACAAGAAGACAGAATTATCTACTGGAGGGTGAGCCCCTTGTAGTTCAGGCTTCCCCCGGTAGGTGAGTGTTCTAGGAACTCGTCTGTATCAGTGCACCAGCTGGCACTGTTCTGAGAGGCTGCATTCGGCATCATTGATTTTTTTTAAGACCCTTTCAGTGCATTTTCCCATTTCATGATGGGTAATTTACCAGCACACCTGCCCACACTGTGCTGCGTGTTCAGCAGTTCTTGACTAAAAATGGCATGACCCCCTTGCCCCATCCTCTCTATTCACCCAAGTTCGTCCTGAGCAACCTTTTTTATTTGTTTGTTTCCCCAGATGAAAAAAGTCCTCAAAGGGCAATGTTTTGCCGATGTGGAAGAAATGAAACAAACAAAAAAAAAACAGCAGAAGCTGAAAAGGCATCAAAATTGACAAGTCCACGGGTTGGAGGGGAGGGGAGGAGGGGAGGGGAGACGTTGCAGATAACTGTAATTGAACAACAATAAAGTAATTATTTAAAAAAAAATTGACAAATCCAAAAACTGTTTTGAGCAGTGGAAAAAATGTATCAATAGGTGTATTGCATCAAATGGAGAGTACTTTAAAGGTGACTGAAGTTTCAACATGTAAGAATAAATACACCATTTTTAATAAATAAATTCCGGGCTTTTTGTGTTCCCCCTTTTATAATATTTAATAAGTATTAGAGGGACAACAGTAATAACTGTACAATGAGTCCGACTGTCTTCTAGCTCAAAGTAAATGGCTAAAATTTCCTGAATTATGTTTCGCTAAAAAAAGTTTGAAAGGAAAATGGTTGATCGATACAAGGGAGGAGTGAAATAGTGATTGCCAACATGAATTAATTCCTGATCCCTGGGTTTGACCCCTGTGTTTCTGCCTGCCTGTCATACAGCATTATAGCGTTATTCAATCCACAGAGAGTTCCACATTTATATTTATATATCCCAACGGAACCTTTTTTTAAACAAAACTGCAATGTTGACTTATGCTCAGGTTAGTTTCTACTCTAATCCCATTTCCTTTTCTGACAAAGTTACTTTTCACAACAAATAATATAAAATGCTAGTCATCAGAATAGAATACAATACTCTGTATAACAAAAAATTTAATTTATAATTCATTTTTATGAATGTTGAATGAACTTTATTATTATTCACATACGGGGTTCAGTCTGAGATTGGATTAGGATGCCACGGACCACTTTGGCTTGCATACAAAGCCCATGTGGACACAGCGGGCCTGCTGGTACCAACACATTCTTGAATAATAAATATCATGAGGCTTATACTGTGGAAGACCCACAAGAAACGTTCATCTCTCCCCACTACTGTCATGCATCTTAAAATTTAGTATATATGCCAACTAATGTTAATATTGATCTAAGAAAATATGTAAAAAGAAAGTCTGCTGTGAAATATATTCTACATTTGCACAATGTATGCTTCAAGGGCCAATGCCGAATGGAATTGATTTCTTAAAATTACCATGAGCTGGCTACATCCATGCCACTCCTATAAGTCACTAACACAGATCATCAAAACATGGTCGAAATTGTTTTGGTGGCAAGAAAATTTTCTTTTCCCAGTATCTTCTGGGTTTTCTAGGTTATTACTTCTTATTCTAAACTGTAAGGCAAAAATCATTTGACTCACATGTTTCCAATTTTTCATTGGCCTATACACTTTATTCTCGGAGCCAAAGATGTGACCCATATATAATATTCATTTTGTAAATTAAACCCCTTTGAGCTCCATCCTGCTTTCTTAACTTTGTTTTCCCTTTCCCCAATTTTCCATGCTTATTTTAAATCTCTCATTATATTGCTGGTATTTGTGTAAACTATTTCATATTATTTTCTGCAAAAAGAGAGTTGTGCCAACTGGAGTCCTCTGAGAAGCAGACACCATGAGGTGATTAGACATGCAAGAAATTGGGGAGGGGGGTCCTGGTGAAGTATAAAGAGGAGGAAGCAGAAGTAGCCAGGGAGAGGCTCCCAATGCCAGATGCAGGTGTGACTCTTTGGAAAGAAAGGAGTGGTGGCTAGGAAGACTCTCATCCAGCAGGCAGTTCTATGAAAGTCTTGGCTGGATGGATGGGGGGTTGCTGAGCCAAAACTGGTCATTGGAAAGGTCCCAGATTGCACTCCCATGCAGTCATTGGCTGGCGGCAGCCATCAAAACTGTGGCCACTGTGGTGGATTCTGAGAGGGTGGCTGAGGCTCTCCATCACTGTGCTCGCCATAGAAATTTCTCTTGATGGAGATGTCAATGGTCAGTGTCCGCAGTCATCACAGCCATATACAAAAAAGTAAATAAACAAGAAAGCATTCACAGATAAATTTTCATCCTTTCAAAGTGGTCACAGTAATTCTACCCCAATATTCATGAAAACCTAACATTCTGTTTGCAAGTTATGATGGGTTAGAATCGCATCAAGATTTATGGGGGCTGAACCGTGTCTGAGTGAACCCCTTAGTATCAGCCAAAAATCTGTAGGCTGTGGAACTATACCTTCCTGACGCCTGGGATATTGGGTTTGCTGCAAAGTGTAATTGTTCTCAGCTGTTTCCACTGTGGTTATTTTTCACTGTGCCACACAGCAAGATATAAAGGAAAAGAATCTCAGGTTTTGCTTTCCTTTCTGTTTCCATGGACACAGGTTTATAATTTTATATGAAAGTCAAAATCTGTCACTCTCATTAAGTCTGTTCTTGGAGCTACTGTGCTAACAGCTTCAACTAATGCAGTAAAATAATTAGGGGAACCAAAAACAAAAACACACAAAATAAAAATGAAAGGAAATGAGCCCCTTCTTAAAGATGACCAACTGAGGTAGGGGGAGCTTGGGAAAGGACTGAATAGAAGGCGGTAAAGTACTTAATGAATGCGGGTGTTACAGAGCATTGGATGTATCTCAGCATGCGATGTGAATATAGTTTGCTTTTAAACCAGAAACCATAGAATTAATGTTCCTTTAAAACATAACACATCCTAATGATTAGCACTATGTCTGCCTCATGCTGTCTCTTACACAAATATGTGAATTTATCAGGTGAACAGTTTCAAGAATCTAGTCATCAAAACATTTACGAGCCCTGGCTGGTGTGGCTCAGTGGGTTGAGCACCAGCCTGCGAACCAAAGGGTCCCTGGTTGGATTTCCAGTCAGAGTACATGCCTGGGTGGTGGGCCAGGTGTCCCATTGGGGTTGTGTGCTCCATTGGGGGCATGCAAGAGGCAGCCGATGTTTCTCTCCCTCCCTTCTCCTCTCCCTAAACAAATCAATCAATAAAATCTTTTTTAAAAAATTTACCATTCCAGTCCTGGTTGGGTGTCATCTGGTCTCCAGTTCAGTCAGGTCTGGTCCCTAGAAGGGGTGGGGCTGGTACAAGAGGCAATCGGTCCATGTTCCTTCCTCTCACACATTGATGTTTTTCTCTTTCCCTTCCCTACTCTCTAAAAATAAATAAATAAACTCTTTAAAAACAATTTAACATTCAAAAAATTCATAATTATCTAATTTATTTTTGCCTAGTCTACTATTTTGCAGGCCCTGGGTCCCTGGAGTCACACCATCACGTTCTCATCAATAAGGTTTATGGAGGTCTTTCCGGATGTGAAGGGCACTGGCAGACAACAATTATAAACAACCAGAGGGAATTTTGTTTTCAGGTAATATTATATTAAAAAATATGAATTTTAAAAAGCAAAGTTAGGATTTATAAATTATAAAGTATTCTTCACTCTTCTGGAGGGATTTATTTCACTGATCTCATGAAATTAAAATGATTAGCTCTGTGTACTACCCTTGTTCCTGAGGGGTTTGCTGAGGAGCTGGGCTGTGCTCCTGTCTCCGGCGCCCGCCTGCAGAACGGACCGTCTGATTAGGTCAGAACCACTGCGGATAATCTCTGTTTTCAGTAACGCAAAGTCAAATAATGTAGAACCTTCACTCCACTTGCAAAATTCTTTTACTCTCGCTATACAACACAACCTAATCACAAGAGTAGAATCCATCATCTTCGCAGTCCCAAGGCACTGACAGGTATTACACAGCGTGCGTACATCAAAAGATGGCAATCTCAGAGGCTGTTTTAGGGTTCTGCCCACCGCAGGTGAGCACTGAATATTTACTTGATAGATAGTTGTAAATTTTTATTGTGATCATGAAATAAATTGGATTTCATTATTAGTCTAGGTACTGTGCCAGATGAGCATCATTACATGTTTTTAGGTAGATTTAAAAACACCCATAATACAGACTTTGATTAAAGGTAACCATAGTAACTGGACATTTCATTACAGTCTTAGTGCCGATATTTTTTTTCCCCTCTGAGTATCATCCCAGTCATTACAGGGTGTGCTTATGTATGTGTGCAGTATTGGGGGTGGGGATTGAGGGATCCATTTTGCCTGTTTGAGCAAAAAGTTGTTATTTAAAATTAATCAGAAGTGCTTGACACGTGCTTGACAGAGGACAAGTGCTGTTCAGATGATATTTTTAATATAAGAATTGCTTGAAAATTTCTTCTTCAAAGCATATGAATAATCTCATTCTTCATGTGAATATGACGATGTATCTTCCGTATAGCACATACATATCTTTTATATGTTATCTACATATATGGTTATATATGTCATCTCTATATATTGATGACATATATGGCTTATATATACACATCTCTATATAGAGATGACACATATATCTTCTAGGCAAGCTCGAACATTGTTTGAGGAATGGTCTTTATTTAAATTAGACCTTCAACACCCTTCAGTCCATAATCTCCATAGCCAGTCTAACAAATTATACTAATAAATTATTCTCATTCTAACAAATTATTCTCTGGTGTAAAACTTGCTGATCTAGGCAATTAAATTCTCTATTAAAATACCAACATATTTTGCAACAATTTTTCAAATATCATATTTTAAAGTCCGTCAAGAATCATTTTCATGACTTGTCATGTGAAAAGCAGTGCTCTAGGATCTGGAAAAGAGCCAGATCCCTATTTTCTAAAAAGAAGAGAGTATAAGCAAGTAAGAAAATAAATAGACAGGGTATTTGTAGATGATGATACTTATTTGAAGAAAATGAAGCAAGCTGATGAATGGGATTAAACTAGGGGCAGCAGAGATGAGGGGAGGTTAATTTAGACTGTTTGTGAGATAAATTCTCACTAAGGAGTCTTAACGGCAACCTGGAAGACAAAAACAAGACCAGCCAAGAGAAAAGCTGAAGACAAGAGCTTCCTGGTAAAGGAATCAACGATGCCAAGACTTTTGGTAGAAAAAATTTGTGGTGTATTTGAGGAATACAAACGCAGGCTGTGCTGGAGTCCAACGAGGGAGGGAGAGAGGGTGTGGTCAGATCACGCAGGTTCTGTAGGTTTTACAAGCCACGCAATGGTCGTTTTTGTTTCTAGCTGCAATTGGCAGTCACTGGAGGCCTGATCTGAAGTGTACCATTTTAAAAAAATCAAACTGGCTGTTGTTCTGTGAATGGTATTCGATAGCACCTCATCTATAAAAAACAAGCATGTATCACTAGTCCTAGGAAAGCAATCAGTCACCAGTAATTATGATCGTCACTATTTAGTATTTATTTTTGTTTAACACATCTCTCAATTAATAAGATATCTTCCTATTTAGCATAAATCTTGTCCATAGTTATTTCTGATTTTAAAAAACGGGGAACTGTCAAAAATGTTATCAATATTTTTGCCACACTGGCTGTTATTTTTTTAAATCCAAATAAAATGTGAAACCCAAACTTGTCTGTTAACCTCTTTTTTTCTCTATTGATATGCTATGATTGTTATTTTAGAGTTACTAAGGAGTACAAATATGATGATATCATAGACATTTTTAAAAGTAGAAATGACTGCCCTGGCTGGTGTAGCTCAGTGGATTGAGCGCGGGCTTGGAACCAAAGGGTCTCCAGTTCGATTCCCAGTCAGGGCACATGCCTGGGTTGCAGGCCAGGTCCTCAGTGGGGGTCCTCAATGAGAGGCAACCACACATTGATGTTTCTCTCTCCTCCTCTCTCCGCCTTCCTTCCCCTCTGTCTAAAAATAAATAAATAAAGTCTTTTAAAAAAAAGTAGAAATGGCATTATACTTGTTTTGCAATAAAAAGGAATAAAATTTCATGATACAGAAAAGTCAGATTTGACAGGATACTTTTCTTTTCAATAGCCTATTTTCAACACCCACAACTACTTTTTTCCCAGCTGTGTGTGGTGTGCAGGAACATGTCCTGTCCATCTCTCCTACCAACCTCCGTATTTTGCTCCCTTTAAATAGCTAGGATTTAAAATATCCAAGCCATTCGTTTTGCAGTGCTATAAAAAAAAAACGGGAATGTGGGTCCATTTCAAAATATTCTCCCTTTCAAACACTATAGAGAGCAGAGCACAAGAAATCTAAAATCAAAATCAGAGGCCTGGCAGAAACAATCTTGATCCTCTTTAGAGGAAACATTACCCTAGACCTCAAACTATTTCTATAAACAATTGGGCACAACGTCCTAAACACAAGAGAAATTAAACAGCATTCATTCATCAATAACAACAGAAAAATAGGCAATAGAAATCAAACAACAGTTACTTCAAGGCATTAGACTGACCAAACACAGGTGGCATTTCTCATTTACAGTGCTGAAGGAGGTCAAAGCTAAGGGTGAGCATTTGGACAGAGAACTGGGAACTGTTGACAAAGAACCGTATGGAAGCTCCATAAACGTCATTGAAAAAATGAAATTACATGTAAGAATGCAATGGATGAATTTGACAACAGATTAGATGAGACAAAAAATTAATAAAATCAGGGTTAGATCAAAAGAAAAGTTCAGCATGAAATGAGACATGAAGAATGGAAAAAGGCACAGCTGATGGCATGAGAAACTGTAACATGTGATAGGATTCATGAAAAGGATAAAGACAGCTGGGGACACAAGCAGTATTTGAAGGACAATGACTGAATACACCAAACCAAGGTTTCAAGAATTCTCTCTCACCCGTGCAATGTAAAATCTTTCTTTTTGAGACGAGACACAAGATAATGATGCCTCCTAACACGACTTCTATTCAACACTGAGTTAAACAGCCTATCCAATAAAATGAGGCAATAAAAATCGATAGAAGCTTTAAGAATTAAAAGGAAAAGCCCGGCTGGTGTAGCTCAGTGGGTTGAGCGTGGGCTGGGAACCAGAGGGTCCCGGTTCGATTCCCAGTTGGGGCACATGCCTGGGTTGTGGCCAGGTCCCCAATGAGGACCATGTGAGAGGCAACCATAAATTGCTCTTTCTCCCTCCCTTCTCCTCTCTCTGAAAATAAATAAATAAAATCTTTAAAAAAAAAAGAATTAAAAGGAAAAAACATAGCTGTCATTATCCTCAGACAATATCATCATGTAAAGAGAAAATCAAAAAATCTATAGTTAATCATTAAAATTAACATAAAAAGTATGAATGGGTGCCGAATACAAAGTCAAAATACAAAAGTTAATTGTATTTTATACACCAATAATGAACAGTTAAAATTAAAAATTTCAAAGATTCGATTTTATTGAGCCCCAAAATAGTGTTTCACTTAAAAGAATTCCTTAGTAAATACTATTATGAACTGTAATTCGAATTTTTTTAATTTATAAATAAATATTCTTAAAAAGCAAATAGAAAACACAAGTAAGTAAAGGTATCTAACAAAAGGGCAGGCAGGTCTTATTCCACCATCTTCTCCCCCATTTACGTGCTCCGGGGTGAGCCGCAACAACTGCAAGCACTGCCGAGGGTCTCGTGCTGGTTTGGATGACATCAGTACCCTGGAGCATGGAGAAATGGTCAAAGTTGACCCTTCTTTGCCAAGAATTTATAGTCTATTTACAGAGATAAGACTACTGCAGATGCAATCAGGTGCAAAACACTGTAAGTCTCATTTATTCATTTGGGTGTTTGCTCATTTAACAATGAAATATTGACTTCTTGCCTACCACAAATCAAGCATTTCTTTTGAGACATTAAGAAATATAAAGATGAATGAGGAGAGGCTTAGCAACCTCCAGGACAAACTTAAACATTCCAACATCCAAATCATAGGGGTGCCAGAAGGAGAAGAGGAAGATCAAGAAATTGAAAACTTATTTAAAAAAAGATGAAGGGGAACTTCCCCAATCAGGAAGTCCAGGAAGCTCAGAGAGTCTCAAAGAAGTTGGACCCAAGAAAGCACACACCAAGGCATATCACAATTGCATTACCCAAGATAAAAGATAGGGAGAGAATCTTAGAAGCAGCAAGAGAAAAGGAGACAGTTACCTACAAAGGAATGGCCATAAGACTTATCAGCTGATTTCTCAAAAGAAACCTTACAGGCAAGAAGGGGCTGGAAAGACGTATTCAAATCCTGAAAGGCAAGGACCTATATCCAAGATTACTCTATCCAGCAAAGATATCATTTCGAATGGAAGGGCAGATAAAGTGCTTCTCAGATAAGGTAAATTAAAGGAGTTCATCATCACCAAGCCCTTATTATATGAAATGCTAAAGGGACTTATCTAAGAAAAAGAAGATAATCAAAAATATGAAAATATGAACAGTAAAATGACAACAAACTCAAAACTATCAACAGCTGAACCTAACCAAAAAAAAAAAAAAGAACTAAGCAAACAAGTAGAACAGGAACAGATTCACAGAAATGGAGATCACATGGAGGTTATCAGCAGGAAGCTGGAGTGGGGAGAAGGGGGAAAAAGGTACAGGGAATAAGAAGCATAAATGGTAGGTACAAAACAGACAGGGGGAGGTTAAGAATAATATAGGAAATGGAGAAGCCAAAGAACTTGTATGTACAACCCATGGACGTGAACTAAGGGGGCAGAATGAAGGTGGGAGCAGGGTGCAGGATGGAGGAGAATAAAGGGGAGAAAAAAATGGGACAACTGTAATAGCATAATCACTAAAATGTATTTTAAAAAAAGAAATATAAAGATGAACGAGACAGAATCCTTGCTTAATATTAGACCAGAAACATCCAAAGAAGAGAGTCAGGCAACGAGCTTGAAGAACACAGGAAATGTTTCGTGAAGGATTAAATGAGCTGGTCTTTCAACAGTAGAGAGAATTTGGATATAGTTGATAAAAAGCGGGGAGAGGGTGGAATAAATGTGTTATGGCCATGCATTCAAAGTTAATTTGAACGCCTAACAAAGGAGTTTAGAATTCAAGCAGTACAGCAGTGGAAGTGAATTGTGGGCTTTTTACACAAGTCATACCCATAATTACGTCTACTCTCCATTTCCAAGAGTTGACAAGTATTCATTGCACATCTATTTTAGGTGGATGAGCATAATGGTTAGAAGCATGACTTCCAGAGGCAGGCTGTCCAGGTTTGAACCTGCCTCCACCACTTACTCACCGTAAGTGACCTAGACATTTTCCTTATACAGAAAATGGGATGATAATAATAGTATTGCTTCATAGATCATTATAAAAATCTAAAGGAATGAATCCACATGATTAGACCAATGTCTGGCACAAAATAAACAGTATATAATTTAGCTATAATAATTATTATTACTATCTATTTTATGTCCGATATTATGTTCAGCACTCCTATAGATGTATTTTTTAAGTCTCTGCTCTGAAAAACCTTATCAATTTACCTTATCATTTACTTGAAGTTCAGGGGTGGGAAAAGTTGCCACTAATGTAAATGGTGAAGGATACTTAATATCATAAAAATGTTCAAATACATTACGAAGAAAAAAAGAAAGAAAAAGAAAACTACAATACAGAACAGAAAACATAACCCCAAATAACTTTCTTTGAATGTACAGACAGAATTCCTAAAATTCTAGAAGGTAGCAGGTACTATCTCTGGGTATTGTGCTTATGAGTGATTTTAAGAAGCATTATTGGGTTGTAAACTTGAAAGCAAGGCAGTGGGTGTAATGGAGTCCACTGGTTTTGGGATCCTAAAGTGGGTAGATAGTTAAACCCCCTGCCTGTACAACCTTGAAGGAGTTTTTGTTGTATTTGCTTGTTGATTTTTAACTATCTCGGCCTCTGTTTCTTCATCTACAAAATGGGAGTGTGCCTGGCACCTAGTAGATGCTTTACACATCGTGGGGTTTTTAGCAGAGTAACTGATTCCTCATAGTACCATTGCCAGTCGCACAATGTCATGTATGGACATAAACCCATGTGCACACCATTGGCAATTCAGTGTAACCAGTGGTACTATGTGATCATGTCAGTCTCAGACATTTGCAAATATTCAATGATGTTCGAGGCAGCAAAAGAGTGTATTTGTTTCTTTATTCATCTAGCAAGAATTCATGTTGAGTGCCTGAACTTGCATTGCAAGGTCCTGGGTCATAGACTTCGTACACATCTAACTTGGCACATAGTATGAAATTAATATTCATTTTCAATGATGTATTTATTCATTAAATGACTTCACAAATTGTGTTCACTATGCTAAGCGATGAGTATAAAATTAGTTTATCCCCAATTTATTTCTTCTAGCCTCTTACAAAAACTACATTTGGTTCTGCTTGTGGTTTCAAAAGAAGACCTAAAATTATATTTACCTTTGACTAAAAATAGCACTGGAATAAGCACAAGTCAAATAAATCCCCGCTGATCAAATTCTAGCACCTCTTATATGACATTTCAATCCTTTCATGCTGTTTTTGAGCTATTTGAGTTGAGGTATTTTGGGTTTGCTTATTTTAAAAGCCAAGATCAAATGCTGTCTCATATTTTGTCACAGTTTCAGGTAACATTGGAAGTTTTTTTTTAAAAAGCTTTAATTTCGTCCAAAAGATTCTTACTTAATAAATAGCCATTGGAAGTTTTTTTTTAAAAGCTTTAATTACGTCCAAAAGATTCTTACTTAATAAATAGCCAGTGCCAGATAACTAGAACTCAAATGAAGTAAAAAGAAAGACAAATAGAGTCTCTTTTTCTTCACGGCAGTATTTTAGACAATGTCTATTTTTGAAACCCATCCAGAAATAGAGAGATTCAAGAGATGTTCCTCTTATGAAAAGTTTGCCGCCCATCTACTAAGGCAATGTCCACAGAGTGGTAAGAGCAAGAAGTTTAAGACGATATAAAAACATAGAACTAGAAGATTTGTTAAATAAACTATTGTTTTTGTACAAAATGGAATATGCAGTCATTGAAATATTATAGACAAATATTTAATGATATGGAAAGTTCTACAAGATAAATTGTTATATAAAAATAAAATTTCAAAATACTGTTTACAGGATATTTCAACCTTGTAATTTTAACTGAGCTATTTTTGTCTTTGAGGAAATTTTGACCCTGAGGATGTTTATAATACACATGTTTTGATCAGCTTAGACCAGTTTTTATAAAATTTTCATTAAAAAATTAGTTCCCAGAGCAAACACCACTAAGCTAAATTACTTCCTTCATCAAAATATTATAAACATTGTCAATATTTTCCCAATTTTATTCTTTATTTAACTCAGATCATTTTATTGGCATTAGCTGGTTTTCATTTAAATTATAGGATTATAATTCATTAATCAATAGAGATTTTGTCATATCAACTTCTATTGATTCTTTCCTAGCCTATGAGTTTTCTTTTGTGGTCTGTTTCTATGAAGTTCAATATTCCTGGGTGAGATTTTGCAATTCTAAACATCGTCAAAAAGATACTATTCTTCTATTAATTTGTAGTCAATAACAAATTTTGCCGTGTGTAATTTAAAACATTGTTAGTTTTATTCTATGGAGATTATTTGTATTGGTAATGTTTAATGCAAGCCTTATATTTCTTTCTCAATTAATCCACCTGAAAATTGTAAGCAATTTAATAGAGAAAAAGAAAGGGGAGGAGGTGAAAGAAGGAATAGAGGGTGGGTGAATGGAGAAGGCAGGAGAGAATAAGGAAATCAGAGGCACATGTGAATAATCAAAACAGTGGGATCAAAATAGTGGGGCAGGATATTCCTAAAATATAATTTAATGCTGCTATCTCTTCAAGCTTAATCATCCTACTGCTTTCCCATGACATGATGAATTCCTGAGAGACTTTGCAGAACATTCTTGCATTTCCTACTTTCAACCTCCCTACCTACTAGTCTGCATCAGAGAAACGGTGAATTCACCACATCGATGAAGGGTCTTTCTATAGACCATGTAACAACCAGTTAAAATGTATAACATTGAATATTGTTTGTTCTGCTGAACAGTTAACCTGAGGTTGCTTATCAAAATGACTGGGTGTTTTGACATCAGTCTGTTTGGGGTACATGGAGGTTCTTTTGGATACCCAGAATCTCCTCTCTCAAATAAAACACAGTGATCTCCATCAAAGATAAGGCTAAGATCAAGAATGAGTAAACCAAACTCTGGCTATTGGTCCGCACGCAAGGGCCAAGGGCATGGAGGTGAATGGTAAGGAGGAAAAGCACACTGACATAAAGCACATGAGAATGAGAGTGGTATCCCTCAACTCATATATTTACTCGTCTGGGCCACTCAGAACAAAAACAGTTCTTGGTTTCTGCTGTATTTTGTCCCCAGCTCCCATGCATTTACTTTTTTTCCTATGTGAAAGTCTTTTTGCTATTGTTGTTGTTCAGTTACAGTTGTTCTCTGCCCCCGCCCCTTTGCTCTTCCCTGCCTTGTCCAACCCCTGCTCCCAAAGACAACCCCCTCCTCCCCGTTGTCCTGGTCCATGGGTCCTTTGTACATGTTCCTCTTTGGCTCCAAATTATAATGTAAACCAACAGTTTTCAAACCTCTCACCCCCCTTTTTAAGGCATAAACTCTTAAAATCTTATGTAAAAGCCTAATTTTTTCAAATCAAAAAAGGTTGCTGTTCTGGAGTTACAATGGCCTACAGATGCAGTGGGCTGGAGGGAGGGCCAATCCCACACACTCAGGTTCCCTGCCCCTCTCCACTCCAAACACACCACAGTGGCCTGAAAACTAGTCCCACAGAACCCACTGTGAACTCCACCGGCCTAGACTTTTGTGCTGTACACTAGAATCTCTGAAGGTCAATTTTACAAGTAGGCTTACAGGGATACAGGTACCACTGCTTTAACACAGTCTTGAAAGTTGAATCAGATTAATATTTTTAAGCATTTTTACAGCAGTAAGTAGGACAGAAAGGTTCTATTCTCTTGAGGCTTATATTCTAATGAAGAGAAATAGATGATAAAAAAATGAATAATAAGGAAAGTACTGCATAGTGATAAGGTGTATGCAGGGACAGTGTGATGTGAAAACCAGAGTCTACCTTAGACTGAGTAGTCAAAAAAGGCATCTCTGAGGAGGTGATAAGCTAAGACCTAAATGATAAAAACAGGATCGGTCTTCTGAAGATGAGAGAGGAGAATAGGCAGCAGGAATGAATAGTGGAAAGGCATGATCAGATGGGGTTTATTCATTGTTTGTTTGTTTGTTTTAGCTAAAAACTTAAATGTTAAACATTTCTTAAAAATCCACCATTGATGTTTAATTTAGATTGTTAAAAATAGTGATGCTGAGATGGTGGTGGCGAACAGCTGTGGAGCACATCCTTCTTTCCTGACAAGGTTCCCAGTGCTTACATATACCAGCACATTTAATCCGCATAATCCTGAGAGGGGAATACTATTAGCTCCTACTTAGAGATGAAGAAACTGAGACACAGAGAAGGCAACTAACTTGTCTGAGTTCATATACTGTGTAAGTCAAGTGAAAATAGATTAAATCATAATCCAATATAATTTTTATTTACAGGAGTTAGAAATTATGCTTGAATCCAACTATAAAAAAGTTTCTTTAGTGATTAACAAATTACATGAAATCTTCTTAATAGTTCATCCCAAGCAATTTTCAAAGGATCGTGGAAATTAATTCTTTAGGTTTAAGTCATTAAAGGTCATGAAAATTTAGCCAGAGTGACTCAAAATCTTTGTGGGAGTTTTTGATCTAGGCGAATACATTTTAGATATGAGTAATCTGTGGCAACACAATTGCCTAACAAAGTCTTCTTATGAAATCCATTGATAGAATAAAATCTACCCCAAAATATATTTTTCCAAACTTTTACTAAATGCCACAGGATGAATTAAAGTAAAAGATATTGCCGTTGTTAGGAGCATAACACAAATCAATAGGAAATAATATAGGAAGATATTGTTACTAAATTACAAAATACTAAGTACAAGATTAGTAGTATGGGTGGAAATTATCAATGAAAAGTGAGATTTTACCTAGATTTTGAAGAACCCCTAGGAATTCATTAATTTATTTAATAATATATAAATCACAGTAAAAGTTTTAACCTTGATTTTGAAGAACTACTGTAATTTTTAAATTTATTCAAAAAATAAGTTTTTTATTGACTACCTAACAATAATAAAAACTGTGTCGCTGTTCTCTCGAGGCTTATATTCTAGTGAAGAGAAACAGATGATGAAAAAATGAATAAGGAAAGTACTGCATAGTGATAGGTGTATGCAGGGATAGTGTGATGTGAAAACCAGAGTCTCCCTTAGATTGAATAGTCAAAAAAGGCATCTCCGAGGAGGTGATAAGCTAAGACTTAAATGATAAAAACAGGATTGGTGATCTGAAGATGAGAGAGGGGGACAGGCAGCTGGAATGAATAGCGGAAAGCGTGGTCGGACTGGGCTTATTCACGCAATGGCGGCACGGTTGGTGTGGCTGCAGCATCATAGCCAAAGGAGGAGAGAGACTAGAAATGAGGCTGCAGTCGTGGGCTTCCCAAAGCAATGATGAATTCTATTTATTTTTCAATAGAAAAACTAATAACACTTTCATGGCATGAATGTTATGGTAGAGATAAATATGGACAGCCTGCTCTTATAGCACCGGGGCACCTACCCAAAACTAGGAAACGTGGTTTGGATTTTGAAGCCTAAAGGATAAAAGGACTAAGCTGGACGAGGCAAGACTGAAAGGCAGGTTCTAGAACAACAAATAGTTCATTGCAGCCAGAGGCTGGAGTCAGAGGAATGTGGGGAGAGATGAGCCTGCACACATAAGCAAGAATAAACCGATAGTCACCATGAACTGCAACACCCTCAAGTTAACATTTGAACTCAGTAGATCAAACACACATAATGAATATGAACATAACACCTGACACATGTGTAAATACATTAGAAAGTGGCCTTCAAGAACCTGGTATTCCAAACAACAAGGCCCTGTACCTTACTTCTAGCCTCCCAGGAAAAATAAAGATTAAAAGGAAGATAATAATGCTAAGCTTAGTCACAAGACTCAGTCCTTGTCTGAAATTATTTTATTTTATGTTGACATATCATCGATGAATCCCCACTGTAGTAGTTTGCTCACCCAGTACTCTGGTGTCCGTCCTTACAGTGTCCTTCCCTGAGGACAAATAGCACAGCTCTGCTGAACTTAGAAGTGGCCACATGACTTGCTTTAGCCAAAAACTTACCTAGACAGAAATGATGTGTGTTACCTCCATAAAGAAGCTCCCGGATCTGGCAAGCAGTTCTCCATGTCTCTTATCCCTCTGTTCTGGTGACCAAGTGTTCTAGACAGGGGCTGCTCCATCAAGACACAGGACATAGAGCTACAGCAATATGGAAAGGACACGGTACAGAAGATAACTCAACCTATAAATCACTGCCATTAGGGGCGTGGTGTTTGTTACTGCAGCAGAAACTAGCCTATCCTGACTAATATATTCACAAACACAGATTTCAAAGAATGCTGAGTACACGCCATATACATGTAAGCCCGCTGTAAGGTAAGTACCTGAGACTTAACCCACTCAGGAATTTCCACCACAGATTTCACAGCAGAACCATGGAAATGAAGCATATTGGAATTTTATATTTTTACTCTCTCCCTGATCGTGACCAAACAATTCAGTACTAATGACTACTCCAACCAAAAAAAAAAAAAGTGTGACATGGGATGTAGGCAGCCTGTCTGTGCTCTATTTTCACAGCCCACAGCTATAAATAATACCATTAGGAAAGCACACATTGCCTTAGATGGGAGGCACAAAGAAAAGCACTTAGTCTCTGATAGTTTAGCAACACATTCAGATTTCATGTCTCAAGGTATAAATAGGCCTAACAAATGCATTAAATTTGGAAGCTGAGCTGAAGTGAAGAGAACTAGCATTATGAAACATGCTGTAGGAGGAAAGAGAGTCTTATAGGGTGCTGTATTCTCTCTGCTGGTGAGCAGTGTAGAAGAGTGGAAAAGGGGATTTTCCTGAGAAATAAAAATGATCATCAAGCATTTGAAGTTTAAAATATCATCCTCATTAAATTTGTAACCAAAAGGAACTCAGAAAATGATGCAAAGCATAAACTAAGTTTCAGTGGATAGGATTTTTTTCTGTGTACCTTCAATATTAAGAAAGAAAAAATCCTAATGAAATAGATGTCAGAGAATGTTACATACATAAACTTTCAATTCAGTAACTCATATATTTTGATTGTTTAGGGTTTTTTGTTTCAATAAAACCCCCCATTTCTATTTTGTAATTTTCAGTGCTATTTTTAGTGGTTCTGGTACTTGATGGGAAAAAAAGCATTGATAGATGCTATATCTTCCAAAAAACAAAATTTTAAAAAAGGTTATCAATCATCAACCTTTCTAATGCTGCAGTCTAAGGCAAGTATACCTCTCTACCCTTAAACCATACGCAAACAAAAATAATAATAAACTCTATTTCTATATCAAATATGTTATTTAATTTTATTTTTCAATTACAGTTTACATTTAATATTATTTGTATTAGTTTTCAATGTATAGCATAGTGGTTAGACAATCATAGATTTTGCAAAGTGGTTCCCCCCAATGTTTCAAATACTATACAGTTATTACAATATTATTAACTATATTCTCTATGCTGTATTTTACTTCCCATGACTATTTTATAATTACCAATTAGTACTTCTTAATCCCTTAACCTTTTTGCCGAGCTCCTCCAAACCCCCTCCCCTCTGGCAACCATCAGTCTGTTCTCTGTATCCGTGAGTCTGTTTCTATTTTGCTTGTTCCTTTATTTTGTTTTAGATTCCACGTATAAGTGAGGTCATATGGCATTTATCTTTCTCCGTCTGTCTTATTTCACTTAGCATAATATCCTCTAGGTCCAGCCATGCTAGAATGAATTTTGTCCATTAGCCTTTCTTTGCTCTAAGTGGCCTACTATCAATAAACTATACACTATGTTGATGGAAAATTAGTTAACCATAATGCCAGCAAAACATCAACAGACAATAACAGCACATTACAATTTTATGTCTGAATCTGTGGGCCTGAAATGTTCCTTCAACTGTAAAACTGGCACCATCAGCAAGTCTGGATAACTCAGTTTAATCACTTCACTGAACAGCGGAAGAAGTGCCGAAATACGCCAACAGTCCTGCAGCCATGGTGACTGGGCCAGGCCTCAGTTCCCCCGCACAGGCCCTGAACACAGGTGAGGCCTTTCTGAGAGATCCAAATAAAATGGCTTGGGGATGCAGCTGAAGTGACTCGTAGCCACACTCATGAAAAAGCAGAGCTCTTGTGCTCATTGTAGAAACAGGCCTGGAACAACTTATTCCTGGATATCTGCGTGACTCCTGTGATCAGCCCCTCCAAGTAGCTAAGCAATCAGCCATCCCACGCTGTCAACAATGGGTGTGCAAATCCTCCACTGCTATAACAACGCAAGGGTTTCTTGATTAATTTGTGAATAGATCTATTCTGCAGCTTTAGGACCCACTAGCATGTTTGGACAAAGCAATTTTACTATCATAAACTGATGTATCAATGGTAAGGAACTTTATATTTTATCTTTATTAAATCACTAGCAGAGATTTCCAGCAGGCTGGAAAATCAAATTCCAGCAGTGCCTGTCTCCCTGTGACTGTGAAGTGGCTCAAGAACAGAACCCAAATTAAGACAAAATAAAGCAGACTAGGGTTTCCATCTTGTTTGTTTTTCAGAGTAAACACACAATGAACTGAGTAGTTTTATCTGGGGTTCATTCACACAGAGACTTAAAGCAAAACGGAAGTTTCAGACTCACACTTCATACTAAATCAATTCAAGAAACATTAACAAATGTTTACTGTATGTCAAGGAGGGGAACTGCACACAAAGACAAGGTGTGAACGAGTGAGTGAGGTATTATTCAAAGTAGGTGGTACTTGTTGAATAACTTATCTCCCATTGATTCACAATTAGGATACCATGTCTCCAACCCCCCAAAACAGGCTCTCCATGAACTAATGAAACTTTCAGCTTTAAAAACATTTTGGAATAAAGACACGACTCAGAGTTAACCTCAATGAATATGACTGCCTAGGCATCTGCAGTGATATCACTGATAATCAGCCAGGCTGTAAGTCTATGCATGGTCAAACTTAGAAGAAAGAGTAAAAAACCAGTTGACTAAAGAATCTGGATATGAATTCATTCATTTATCCATTTATTCATAAATCTGATTATATCAACATGTTTATTGAGTCCTTAACATGAGTGTATCCTATTCCAGGCATTGGAATACCATAGTGAACAAAACAGGTAAGGTCTTCCACTCTTTAACCTTATATTTTAATGGAAAAGATCAAATAAACAGGCAAGCAAATAAAAATATATACTTTCACTCAGACTAATTGCTAAAAAGATAAAGTAGATAAGGTAATAAAAATGGATTGATGGAGTGGGAGGTGAAATAGAAGGGAAATATTTCAGCAGGCTATATTTTGGCAGAAAGAGAACACACACAAACATTACAAGTTAACATTTAGTTTTCATTTTAATTAGCAAAATACCAAGGGAGCCAAAGAAACAAGAAATGGATCCCATGTGTCTCACCTCAACTCCCCAAGACTCGCCCAAACCTCCCAAGCGATGCCACATCAGCCTGTGATACTGTTCATGCCAGGTAGAGATTGGAATTTTACGAAGAGCAAATTAAAGTAATATTAGTTTCTGAGATGCGAAATCAATCACTGTGCCAAGATCACAGTCTTGCCAGATACATCACTGCATTGAGAGAAGATTTTCCAGATCCCTTCATTCTTTCCTTTAGCTCACCAAGAACTGAGTCTGCGTGGTTTAGATCACAGAGTTCTGGGTGTAGAGGAGACTCCTCCTCTCCTCTCACAGCGTGGCCATCTCGGTGGTAGACAGAGGATGTGTCATATAGGAAGTAAAAGGAAGTTCGTCATTTACTGGACACAAGATGGATGAAAAAAAAAAGAGGGAACGGGGGAGGGGGGGAAAGAAAACAATTTTTCCTGCTTTGGCTCCCACCAAGAAAGGAGGTGCTATGTTACACAAACGCAGTACGATGAGATGAGCCACCCCAAATGAGACTCTGAAAGCGGACTGCTTAGCAGAGTATCCAACCTGAGACACAGCCCCAGTTTGTAACTTTAGCAGGCGAATGTGGCTGGGTAAAGAAGCCTTGAGATTTAGTGGTCACAAGCCACCAGCATTTCCCTGACGTTTGGATTCAGAGTGGAGTCCACCATGGCAAAGCACAAGGATTCCCTAGCAGAGGCTAAGGAGGAACCCGCGGACAGCCTGCCAGATGAGGGCCTATCAGAGCCGGTGGTTGACATCCACGAAGCCAGAGTCCACCCTAGTGGCACTGCCTGAGCCAGGACAGCCCATAGGTTCAAACACTACAGACCTCAGCTCTGAAAGCCAGGAGAGAATTCAACAACCAAGACACCACTGGCCGTGGTCTTGGAGCCCAGAAGACATCACACCCGAAGACCCAAATATCCTTGCCTGAGGACTGTACAAGCTTAAGCAACATTCACCTCCTAGCTCACAGAAGCTCAGTGTTATTGGCAAGAGGAAATAGAAACTGTCTAAGACGCTATATATTTTTATTCATATATAAGACTGATTGTAATCTAAAGGGATTATTAAAATTGTCAGATTGGACCAATTTAAAAACATACTTTAAATTTAATTAAGTTTTCCCATAAACCAGCAGGTAGAAACTCCTAAAGGAGACAGTCTATAGACAAAATAAAGAAGTTATGTTTCTATGCACATCTAAACTGTTGTGTGAGTTCGATCTTGAACCGTGCCACCTAAACCACGTTTTACCCAATCTCGATCTCTCGCTCACTCTCTCTCTCTCTCTCTCTCTTTTTCCCTCCCTCTCTCTGCCTATGGGGTTTGTAGGCTCGATGCACTGGGGTTGGAGAAAGAGCTACTCCTGGAGACTTGACTCCAAAATATGCAAAACTGACATAATTCTTTTCAGGGTAGTCAATCGTTCTATTCAGAATTAAATTAAGAAGATTTTTATTCTAAATAGATAAAGCAGGAACTACTTTCTGAGGCTGAGTTGTTTAATGGGTGTTGAAAACTTTCCAAAGATCAGAAAGCCAGAACGCTGCCGGAGCAAAGCACATCACTGAAGAGACAGTGCCTTCCAGAATACAATAGATTCAGAAGTGTTTGTTTATGAGAAAAATAGATGGAAATAATCACAGCTCCCATAAAATATACCTTTTTCCATAATTTTGTACCTCAAATCATTTTAATTTTTTAGTTTTGAAAGATTACTAATGAATTCAATACATGAATGAGAAACATGTTCTCAATGTCAAACTCTGGAGTTTTTTTTAAGAGAAATTTAAATGTAATAATGAATAGGGAATAGTGATTTGTATGATTTCAAGAAATCTCCTGACTTTATAAAAGTCTGAATTCTAAGATAAAATAAGATGAGTGTACCTATTTAAAAGCAAAACATGAAAAAATATAAAATGAAGATTTTCTGACTAAGAGATTGTTTGACAGAAGAAGGAAAAAAACCCAGATTCATTAAAACATTTACAAATATTTATTTCCATTAATACTTTTTTCAAACAAGTGTAAAATAGATCTCTGTTAAAATAGGTGAAAATTAGCTTGCTGACAAAAATGCAGTTTAGAAAGAAAAGAGAGGCATAATCATTGTTCCCTCATTATTTCTACCTAGATTTTTTCTTTTTTAAAGAAAAATTCCATCTCCATTGTTCTTCTAACATCTTTTTATAGCCAGCTTTAATGTCATATTACATTTCCTTAAATGAAATAATACATCTATCTTTTATTCCACAAATCCATCAGGTATGACATGTAGTTCATATACTTTAACAAACTGAAGTTTTCCTTTGTGGAGACACTCCCAGTGAATTCCTAAGAACCCACTCAAGAGTGAGAAAGCATGATTTGCTGTTCAGTAGGTCACTTGAAAAAGCTTCCAGCTTAAGTTTTTAAAACGCCCTCACCCACCAAAACTTTCCACACTTGTTAAATCTTAAAACCTCCGTTAACCTTTAATACTTACAGGTGACTGATCACTTGCGCTTTCCCCAAAGAGCCCCCTGCTTCTACTTTCCTGTAATAACATTTTAATATTGAACTTAATTTTCTTGCTCACAAATTACAAGCCTATAACCATAACCTCTCGAGGGGGGCACCAGGAAGCAAGAGTACATTATTACTGCACCATTATCCCTTAATATTTCCAATTCACTCCTCTTGCGCCAGGCCTTTGCAGGGAGCCTCATTTATTCTTAAATTCCAGGAACACGGAGGCTAAGAAAAGCTTTGTTGTGTGGCAGACGGCTCCAGAGCTGGCATTCAAGGGGAAGGGGAAATCAACCAGGGCCATCCATTAACAGGTCAGTCCAGAATCATTTCAAAACCCTCGCCTTTTCAAATGACCTGTGGGCCTCTCATCCTTTCTTGGGCCTGGGCCTCTCAGACTGCGGGCTGTTTGCATTCAGTCAACACTTCAATTTTATAGGCCTGTGGAGCCAAAGATTACAAGACTTTTGAACTCCAGGCTGCCTTCTGTCTGGCTACACCCTCTGTTTCTGGAGCCCAAATCTTTTTTAACAACTCTACAAAAACAAGCAATTAGGGTAAGGTCTGTTAATCCTCTCCTTTCGAACGGGAGGTAATTGCGTATTCTGAATCAACCAGCCAGGGAAGCAGAATGACCACTAGCAAAGCTCGGAGCTATTTAGGAGGATATCAAACTGCGCATCAAAGAGAATGATCGGGGCTGACTTCAGTCCCTTAAAAGGGTCCTACTGTGGTGGCTCAGGAGGTTGTGTGCAATGCTAAGCTAGATTTTTAAGGAAAAATAGAAGTATATACCTTAAAATGAATGAAAAATGAAAAAACAAAGTCAGGGACACATTTTAAAAGACTCAAAATATATGAGAGCGTCCCGTGGTCTGTCTTCCTCTCATTAACTGCACATCGGGTTTCTCTATACATAACCGGAAGCACCTCTCCTTTTTACTTAATTCACATTACTGATGAACTTCTGTCTATTATCAGCTTTGAAATTTTGTCTGGGCGATTTGTATTAAATTAATAACATGATGGTCTTTTTTAGTTGCATAAAATAAAATAATAATGCAGAAAAATTTATAACATGACTTTCAAACTCAGACTTTTAAAACTTTATCTCTAATCTAAATTATGTATAGTAACAGGCAATAAGCAAAGGGTCCTTAGAGAGAAGAAAGAAATTCTTTTTATTCCTGTGAACAAATATTTTGCTATGAAATGTATCAGTGATCAATTCTGCACTAACCTGGTACCTTTTCCAATACATCTGTAGTTTTTCTATAATGATTTTGCATGGATATGCCAACTACACACTTCTTGGAACAAAAAAAACATCATCAGTGGCACCAGAACTACCGTATCACCAAGAGAACAGAGGGTTCCCAATTTACTAATTTCAAACCTCATTTTTAAAATGTTTGGAACACAGCATGCATTTTCCCATAGAAACATTGTGCCTATTTTATTCGAAGGGTCAGCCTAACAGCTCTTCCCTCAGCCCCTCCATCCCTGCCCCTCTAACTTGACTCATACAGCTGCTTCTCCTAAAATGCCCTTCACCCCGCCTCTCCCTCATGTCCCAGGCCAGTTCGCATCCTTGACTACCAACTCCAATGCTCCTCTATCAAGATTCTCAACAGATGGAACTGATAACTAGATTCCCAGAACTCAAGTACTCGTCACAGCCCCTGCATGGAGGACATTGTGGTTATTTCCTGCAACATCTGTTCTACCCTTCCAACCTGCAGTGGTGAGTTGGAGTCCACCCCGTTTCCTGGAGGATGGTCTCTGCCACCGAGAGTAACCCCATCTCTTGATCTAGACATTGGTCCAGGCAATCCAGACCTAAACCAATAGATATTTGGCATTTCCCTGTCCGCATGGACTGATTCAGGGAAGATCCAATCAGCACAAATTTTTAAGACCTTTGACCAATGATTGTAGAAGGGAATATTCTCTTCCTGGATTGGAAAGTTAAGGATTATATGGTTCACATTGCTGTGGGCAGATATTTTGTTCTCATGAGAGAAGCCAGCATGAAGTTGGCACCCAGAGGAGGGTAGAACTAAGGGATTCGTGGAGAAATAGAGAAATGGAGCCAGGATGCTGATAGAACAAGCTCCCTAACCCTGATCAACCTCTGAACTTTCCAATCACATAAGCCAATCATTCGGTCTTATCATACAAGCCACGTTGAGCTGGGTTTTGTTACCTCCAATGAAGGCATCCGACTATATATTTGTGTGTACCAGTTTTATGTTCTCTGTTGTGCCTATTAACTTTCTGAGACCAATACCATATCTAACACATCACTGTATCTGCACAAGGTGCCTAGCATATGCATGTGTACACATAAACATAATACCTGGTTAACTGAGGCCACTAACTCAGTATTTCTCAAGTGAATGTCAGCTTTGTGGGATGTTAAAACATTTTATTAAGGGAATTTCTACCTTTAAATAAGATCAGCAACCACTGGATTTTTAAAACAGGGAATAATATTTTTACTACAGTATTTCTTAGAGTCCTCAATATACTGTCCTAATGTACATTGTGACAAAAAGTGGAATTTCATATAAACATTGGTCAAACTTCCTTGACTGCTTAACTAATGTCACAAAGAACATATTTGGGAAAATACTACTGTATGTCATAATATACCTAACCTATGCTAAGAACTCCAACTTGATGGGCTCTGAAGAATAGGAAAGAGAAGGAAAATGAAGTTTTCTCAATTCCTAAAGTCAAGACCAGCCCAGAGGAATGTGGCACCCTCCCAGCTCCTAGTGCTCCCACATGAACTCACCACCTTCACGCTGATTTACACCTCTTAGCTGCATTCACTAAATTCTGATCTTCCCATCAAAGTGCTCCCTTCCTTTGCCCCTACCTAGAATAAAAATCCCCTTTACCTTCAAACATTTGAGATATCCAGAGGAAAACAACTTAACTAAACTGTGTCACTGTTAGGTGTGAAAAGTGAGCCAATCCTTCAAATCCCCAATTCCTACAGATATCATACATTTTTAATATTTCTAGTAACACTGTCCCCTCAAATTATTTCTAGGTAGCATAGAATGAATGTCAGTATCACAAATGGAAGTACAGGACAACCATTCTTTAACAAGGTATTTATGTTTAAGTAAGATCATTCTATGGAAGGTCTTTGACTTTTGCTATAGAAAATAAGGGACATTTCAGTTATTGGAATCATTATCACTATTGTTAGTTCTAATAATAGTAATTTTTAATAACTTCTGGTACTTAGTAGAGGCAGGAGGTGGTGAAATGGGTGAAGGTGGTCAAAAGGTGCGTACCTCTAGTTATAAGCTAAGTAAGTCCTTGGGCTGTAATGTGCAGTGGTGACGGTAGTTAACAATACTGTATTGTATATTTGCAAGTTGCTAAAAGAGTAGATCTTAAAAGTTCTTTAAAAAAATTATAACTGTGTCTGGTTATGAATGTTAACTAAACTTATTCTGATAATCATTTGGCAATTTATCAAATCATTATTTTGTACACCTAACACTAACACAATTGAATATGTCCATTATATCTGAATTCAAAATAATAACAGTAATTTTATGCTATTCTCATCTGGTAGGCTTTGTTTTTCATAATTACCTCAATTGTAATTAGTATTATGTTTCTAAGATTATGTTGTCTCTGTCTTCCCAGGTTGCTCTATTTCTATGTCAGTTAGCTTTTGTTGTGAAACAAATCACTTCAAAACTGAATGCTTTTGGCTTTTCAAGACCCATGAGCCTCCTGACCCATCGGTTGCAGGACTGTCCCTATGAACCTTCTAATCCTTATGGTCCATGTCCCACAAGCCCAGCCCTCCTGTGTCCCAGGAGCTGCCCCGGTCCCAAGCCTTGCACAGCATGCTCAGACCTGCCCTGCTTACTGTTGTTTTGGATCCTGAGCCACCAGAAACTGCTTGGTCCCGATGGACGTGAGCGCAACAGTGAGGAACCAGGAAAACCTGAGAAAAATTAGTACTTTCTGGTTTTGTCTCCATCCACAGTCAACGGCCTAATACTGGAGAGTATTTCTTTGTAGAGTTGTATGCACCAACAACATCTGTTAAAAGTAAAATGGGAGACTTCCAGCCAAGATGGAGGTGTAGGTAGATATGCTTCACCTCCTTGCACAACCTTAAGAAGGATCACAATTAACTTCAAAACAAAATCAACCAGAACTGCCAGAAAATTAAACTGTATGGAAGTCCAACAACCAAGGATTTAAAGAAGAAATATTCATCCAGATGGGTAGGAAGGGTGGAGCTGGGGAGCTGGGGTAGAAAGGACATGGTATGACGGTGGCCAGGCAGCAGTGGCTGGCCGAATGGGCAGTCCTGCATTCATGTGTGGCAGATAAAAACCAGGAGGGACACCTGGGGACCAAAGCAATCCCAGCCCCAGGCCAGATTGCTCAGCCCTGGGTTCCAGCACCAGGAAATCAAGCCTCATAACTTCTGGCTGTAAAAGCCAGTGGGGGTTGGAGCAGTGGAAAAAAATGCTGTTCTCTCAGGAGAGTCCATTTAAAGGACCCACACAGTCCTAGAATGTACACACACCTACCCACTCTGGGATTCAGCACCGGGGCAGCAACTACAAGGGCACCAGCCACATACGAGAAGTGGGGAAAGTAACTGGAAATAGGGAGAGAGCTGAGCAAGCAGCATTGATCCTTCCCCCACCCCTCCTCTGCATACAGCACCACAGAAAAGCAAATTGTGGTTGCCCACCCTGGCAAATACCTAAGGCTCCGCCCCTTACAATGTAACAGGTGTGCCAAGACAGTGAGTCAAAGCAGCACTACCTAAAACACAGAAACAAACACAGGGATGCTGCCAAATTAAGGTGACAAAGAAACATGGCCCAAATGAAAGAATCACTAGAAATTCTTCTTAATCATCTTAAAACTCTAGAAAAAGGACTAAGTGAAATGGAGGTAGCTAACCTATCAGGTGCAGGGTTCAAAACACTGGTGATAAGGATGCTCAGAGAACTCGTTGAGCACAGCAAATGCATATGGGAAGCGATGAAGGCTACACTAAGTGAAATAAAGAAAAATCCACAGGGAACCAACAGTGAAGGGAAGGAAGCTGGGGTTCAAATGAATGATTTGGAACATAAGGAAGAAATAAAGTCAACCAGTACAGAATGAAGAAACAAGAATTAAAAAAAAAAAAAAAGAGAGAGAGAGTAAGAAGACCCTGGGACATCTCCAGACGTGCCAACATCCAAATCATAGGGATGCCAGAGGAAGAGCAAGAAATTGAAAACTTAATTGAAAAAATAATGAAAGAAAACTTACCTAATTTGGTGAAAGAAATAGACATACAAGTCCAGGAAGAAGAAAGAGTCTCAAATGAGCTAGACCCAAAGAGAACCACCCCAAGACACATCATAATTAAAATGCCAAAGGTTAAAGATAAAGAGAGAATCTTAAAAGCAGCAAAAGAAATGAGTTACCTACAAAGGAGTTCCCATAAGACTGTCAACTGATTTCTCAAAGAAACTTTGCAGGCAAGAAGGGACTGGCAATAAGTATTCAAAGTGATGAAAAGCAAGGACCTACAACCTAGATTACTCTGTCCAGGAAAGCTGTAATTTAGAATTGAAGGGCAGATAAAGAGCTTCCCAGACAAGGAAAACTAAAGGAGTTCATCATCACCAATCCCCTGTTATATGAAATGTTAAAGGGACTTATCTAAGAAAAAAAGATAAAAAATTAGAACAGTAAAATGACAACAAACTCACAACTATCAACAATCGAACCTAAAAAAAAAAAGAAACAAAAATGAACTAAGCAAACAACGAGAACAGGAACAGAATCACAGAAATGGAGATCACATGGAAGGTTATCAGTGGGGAGGGGGGTGGAAATGGGGGGAAAAGTACAAGGATTAAGAAGCATAAATGGTAGGTACAAAATAGACAGGGAGAGGTTAAGAAAAGTATAAGAAATGGAGAAGCCAAAGAACTTATATGCATGACCCATGGGCATAAACTAAAGGAGAGGGATTGCTGGAGGGAAGGGGGGTACGAGGGAGAGGGGCAAAGGGGAAAAAGCGGGACAACTGTAATAGCATAATCAATGAAATATACTTTAAAAAAAGTAAAATGGAACGTTTTTCTCAAGACATTTATGTGATTAGACCTAATATTATAAAACATCTATGGACCCAGGAATTCAAAGGATATGAATGAATTTTCCCCATTTTATTTGAGGAAAAACTGTATCCCAAGAGGAAAACGTGAATAGATTCACTAGATTGCACCTTTATTTGTAATTCTTTCACTCATAAGCACCATTAATCTAGTTTACAAACTTGACCTTTATCCATGTAGAAATGTGTTGGAGGTGCTATTTGAAAGTATTTTTAGCTTTTGGTCTTCTTTGCTGCAAGAGAAGGAGGTAAAAGTGCTTGTGTTGAGCTGCTCTATACAGTCATGGTACCCACGTATCACTCTTTTTTTTTTAATCCTCACCCAAGGATATATTTATTGATTCCCGAGAGAGAGGAAGGGAGAGAGGGAGGGGTAGAGAGACAGAGAGAGAGGAGAAACATCCATCAGCTGCCTCCCTTACGTGCCCCAAGTGGAGGGCCCCAACCGGAGACTGAATCTGCAACCCAGGTCTGTGCCCGACCAGGAATCCAACCTGCAACCTTTTAGTTTATCAGACAGCACTCCCGCCACCTGAGCCTCGCTGGCCAGGGCCCGTAGATCACTCTGGACTTCCCTTTCATCAATAAATTTCAAACGAGGACTTTTTGTCTTACAGCAATGGTTTCACAAACTTTATTTCAGGCAGCAATATGAATAAAACCACTTTCTGGAATAAGATTTATTAAAATTGCCTTAGATTTCTAGCTAGTCATTCAAACTGTGCATGCAAAAAAAACACCAACAGATTTTCTAAAAACACTGTAGTATAACAAGACTTTCAATCTGGGTAGTAAATGTGATATTTTAAACAAACAGAACAGTGAATATAAAGTGATTTAGGGGCCAAGGACTTACTAGTTCTCTCTGTTCTTCTGGTCTGGATCAACCTGATACACACTGAAAGGCCCAAGAGGCCCCACTCACCTGTCTGAGGCCTCAGCCAGGACAGCTGAGACGACTGGCCTGTCACCCCTTGGCTTCTTTCTCACCAGGAAGTTAGTTTACGCTTCTTCAAAAGGTGTTGTCCTCACAGCAAGAGAGCAAGCCCCGATGCAAAAGACTTTTCAAATTTCTGCTGTGTGGTGTTTAGTAACATCCACGAGGCAAAATAAGTCACATGGTTACATTCAGTAACAAGGGGCAAAGTCACATTGTAAAGGGACACTTGTGTTGGGTGGAAGGAATTGTCACTCCATCTTTGCAACTCTGGCCACAGTGGCAGCTGAGGTGAGCAGTCCCAGCTAAGTCCTGCACGAATTGCTAATGCCAACAGCTATGAGAAAATAAATGCTTGCCATTTAGGCAACTAAATTTTGGGAACATTGGTTGTACTGCAAAAGCTAACTAAAACAACTTCTGAAACCATACGGTAGCTAAAAGTTCCAAAACTGTTTGTTTCCTTTTTAAAGGTCATCTTATTTTTTTTCACTGTGAAGTATTTTAAATTAGAGACATCATGTGGCTTTTCCTCCCTATTTCTATTAAGCAGGAACAGCAAAACGTTGTTCATACATGAAAGTCAAGTGTAAATTAGGTACTTGAAAACTTGAGCATGGCTCTCCTGCCCTTCTACACCAACTCACCATTGAAGAGAAGGAAATAATTTAATGAAATGACCACAGAAACAAAATGCATGTTTGAGAAAGACTGTAGGAAAAACCACTGTGCCTTTATTGTTCATGTGACATATTAAGGCCAAACCATAAGCAATGCATTTCCTTATGAAAGCTCTCAGAATTCACAGAACAGATTCCAAGGCAAAGAAAAAGCAGGAAAATTAGAGAGGCTGGGAATTCTGCTCCAAGTTCGAAATATAAGAGAAAACACTTCCACTTTCCCCACCTACCACTACCCAAACCACATTTCCTAACTAGTCCTTCATCAACATGTGGCAGAATCCATGCTGACACAGAATTTAGGACTCCCGGATTTTAGTTTCGCCACCAACCAGCTATTTGACCTCAAACCATTTGACCCATCTGGGTCTGTGCTTTCACAACTCTTCATAGGAAGTGTCAGACCAGATGGCCCACCTAAGCATTGCTGTTCTAGAAATTAAATAACTGACCCAACCTCACACCTCCTATTGGAAAGCCAGTCAAGAGAACAGAAACATGGACTTTGTTATCAAAAAGAACCAGTTTCGGGTCCACGTCAGTCCCTGACTAGCTATAGACTCTTGGGCAGGTATCTTCAATTCTCACTTTCCTTATTTGTAAAAGGAGAACAACGAGTGTATTCGAATCCTCTAATTATGAGATAATGCATATCATGTGTTCAGCATATGTCTGGCACACGAGCAGGTGCTCAGGAAATAGGTCTTCGTGTTGTTGACAAGAACCTGCCGGTAACTAACGTCTGCTAGTGCTGTCCATGGTGTCATAAAACACACGGGTCGGGTCACGGGCTCAAACAAAGACATCCTAAAGTTGCCTCATCACAGCCGCCTGAACCTCAGCTCTGTCTGCATGTCCTGGGACAAAGCAGAAGTAGAACACCCAAAATCAACAGAACATTCTAGATCCACAGCTCTCTCTGCCCAAGCTGTTTTACTTCCCTTTTTAAAAATTTCTAATTTAAAGTCTGAGAAAGAAAAAGAGAGTTGGGCTATGAGTACAAAGGAGAGGAAGAAAGCAGGCTGTGCAAACTAACTTCGGCTTCTCCGCTGATTCACGAAGGAACTCCTAGCCCCACTTCCCAGAGTGAAGAATGTCTTCCATTCGTCTGCTTGAAACAAGATACTCAGTTTAACCAGTAATTCTGGTCTCTCCATTTCTTCCCCTCATGTTCAACGTATAAAAAAAAAAAAAATGATGCCTAAAACATCAAAATATTTTTATTCTTCAACTGAAAACAATGATATCCATTCACGAAATGCAAAGTAATAGGGCACTATACAGCAGGAAGAATCTGCTCTTCGATCTTTAAGGCTCTCTACTGTAATTGGTAAGGACAATAAAAAGCCAATAACAATGTGGGGAACGGGGATCTCAACACCCTTCACCTCTGTCTAAACCAGTACATCCTAGGAAGGCTGGGCCACAACAGAAGGATGATTGAATGCCCACTTATCAAATGAAAAAAAGAATTAAAAGTTATAAAAAGAAGTGAATAAATGGGTGAGCAAAATATATTCTATCCTCCTGCTTTGACAACTTTATCTTCTTAAAAACAAGGAAGACGGGGTTCATTTCAGAGTTCCACACTGACATGTGCGGACATGGGGAGAATCTCCCCTGACCCTGCACACCCCTTCACCCAGCCCCACAGGCAGCCTCAGAGGCACACTTGAGGATAATCTGGATGGTACATCCAAGCAGTTCAAACCCTGCCTGTCAGCTGGCCCTTGGCAGCCTCCCAGGCTTAGAAATACACAGTTGTCTGCAGTCAGGGCAGATGCCCACACAGCACCGGAATCAGACCTAGGGAGTTCACGGAGCCTGGGCCACCAGACATGGTCTCGAAAGACAATGTGGACTTCAGATGGTCGGTTCCCTTGGCCTCTCGGACTCCGTGCCCAGTACAACCCAAGGAAACCAGAAGAGGACGCTTTCGAGCTTGGGACTCAGGACGAGGACACTTCTTGCCTTGGTCTAAGGGCAACACCAACTGCTGCCTGTCCTCAGAATCTTGTCAGAACTTGCCCTCAGGGGTTGTTCCGTAAGGGAGATGACTCCTCACACCTTGTCCCACAGACATACGGCCTCTATAGAACTTCCTTGTGCTTCAGTGGTTTTTAAGGGACACCTCCACTCTCATGGTCGCTCCATGAAGCATGAACAGATGTCAGGCAACCAGCTTCTTTCTAATGTCTCATTCCTGACATTATCCTTTAGCCTGAAACTGCAGTCCAAGTTTCTCATTTCCTCCAAATTCAGAAAGCTTGTTTTTTCGTGACATTTTACTCTGTCCCGGGATAATTCTATTCATTTGCCCTTCCCCCAAGGGGAACATGGGGGACATGTACCCGTATTAGACAATGGCCACCTAAATATCATCGCTTCTCACTCCCCTCCCATAAGAGACTAATAATGCTCAGTTCCTTTTTTAAATTAATAATTATTTATATCTAACTTTGTGTCTAACTTTGTGTCTTTCCTGATTTTTATTAGAATATCCTTTCTTTGAGGTTATCCGCACCAAGAGCCCTAAAACTGAAATCAATTCAACAAAAACCACTAGACTGACCATTCTGGCACCCCTTTCTCTAAGCCCAGCGGGCGCCCTGCATCCCTCCACACAAAAGATTATCAGAGAGCTTTGCCTTTACCATCGGTCCTTTCCTCTTCCTCCTCCACTCCCCACCTGCGTTCTCTCTGTCACTCACGTTAAGCTACCTCTCTTTTGTCCATTTCTCTCATACCTCTCTGTGCTTGCTAGTATAGCTCTCGGTGTTCTAAACAAGTGCCAACTTCTCAACCAGGATTTGTTAAAAGCCCTCCTCATGGGCAGTGTGAATTGTCACCAGACCAAGGCACGGGGAAGACATTCAGGAGGCAGACGTGCTCTCCTCGGCTCAGCGCATCAAGCTCTCCCGCGCTAAGGAGTGGAGCAAAAATAGGGCCCGCTTCATGAGTTTGCATCTCATGCTTCATTTGGTTTAGTGTTCTGTCTTCTTCCTAAAATTCTCGAAAACTTTTTTCTGTGTGAAGTCCGATGGGGCACTTGGGCATTTGGGTGAGCGGAGGAGAGCCACACGCTAGCCTGCGTACAGTCACCCCACCCCACGTGCATCAAGCATGCACAGCGCCCCATCAGCACAGAATGCCTGTGGGTCTACAAAGTTGGGGAGTTCGGCAAGACTGAAAGCAAGTACAAGGTAAGTTACACCTATGGCTGCGTAAGTGGAGGGGCTCACCGTCGCCCCCCCCACCCCCCGCGCTCTCGGGAGCCACACTTTTCACCCTACGCAGAACTGGCTCCAAAAGCAAAACGGAAGGCAGTGGCCGTCTAAGAAACCCAAACAACCAAGAGAGCCTACCGTATCTTTTGTTACTCCTAGTACTTCCTTGCTTTAGCCAACCACTTACCCTGAAAATTTTGACATAGAAACATAGATAAAATAGTAGTTCCTTTTCCTTTCAGTCCTCCTTTTTCATCAGTGAGTAAAAGGTAGAGTGTTGGTAGACGTGGCATATTGAGAAACAAACAGTTGAGTTAGTTTTATGCAGCATTTCCACTGTTTCGTTAGGAACAAAATACACACGTATGTATGAACTACCAAACATGAAATGTACAATTTTGGTGAGTCCATATACCGGCAAAACGCTCTCACATTTGCGTTTAAACCTGGCACTGCACGTCATAAAGATGAATGGTGAAATCAATGCGGTAAGTTTAAATGTCAATGTGTCTTTACTTAGAATTTCATTAAATGGCAAATTTAAAACATTATGAAAGAGGCTGCAAAAGGAAGGAGAAAGCTTCATACTTTCGTGCCTTTAACTGTATCTTTTTTCCTCTCTTTGGACAAAAGGTCCCATATTTTCTTTTTGTACTGGGTCATGCAACTTAGGTAGCCACCCCTGGTGAACAATGAAGAGATGGAGTGGAGCAGAGCCTGGGCTGGAAGAGGTCAGGGCTGGGCCACAACCCAGTAAGATGCAGCCATGCGTCTAAATGGTCTTTTTGACACCAGAATTCCACATTGAAACACATCCAGTGTGTCCTATCTCATTCAGAGTTAAGACCAAAATTCTCGCTGTGGCTCTATCCCACCAGCACCTCCCTGCCTCTCTCTCTGAGCTCATCTCCCACCGCTCACCAGCTTTCACAGCTCCAGCACGGCTATACTACTTACGTTCTCCCACCCAACAGACATTCTTCTGCCCCCGGGCCTTTGCACATACCATTGTTAGGCAGGATAGATAGTAAACCAAGGAAGGGAGGAGGAGAGAGGCATGCCTCACCCATCGATTCAGCAGTCCTGAACGTGGTCTGATAAGATTGCCAGGCGTTCTGAATATCACAAGCAAAGATAGCATGAGAGGACGGGAGTCTTTGAGACTCCGTGTGGGGAACAGGAAATTTCACTAAGACTTTACTAGCTGAGAAAGAAAGACTTTGTAACTGTATATTGATCTCAAGGTCTGAAAGGGGGGGGATATAGGAGCGCCTAGAAGCTGGCTAATGTATATACCTCCTGGAGTCTCGTAGTCGGGGCTCTCAGATTAGCTGGGTGCTGGCTTGCAGCTTTTTCCTCAAGTGTATAGACAAACTTACAGCTTCATTTGCCAATATACATGAAGCACTCAGATTGGCTGAGCACCCACTTACAGCCTTTTGCTCAAGTGTATTTAATAAATGAACTTACTACCTCATTTCCACTATACGTGTTGTCTCCTCCTGGAATTCTTCTCCTGCAAGCAAGGCAAGAACCAAGGAAGGAAGCCCCTGGTTTGGGTCTCCCCAGTAACTCCCTCACTTTCTCTAGAACATTTTACTCCCAGGATATCTGGAGCACCCACTCTCTCACATCCACAGGCACCTCATCAAATGTCACTGTAGCACAGAAGCCCTCCCTAACCACTTCACATAAATGAACACTTCACTCACTGTGCTTCATCTTCTTCCCTAGCACTTTTCACCAGCGGACCTCTCATATGTTTTTACTTATTTATTTAAAATCTTGGTCTCTGCTGGAATGTAAGCTTCATGAAGGTAGAGGCTTTTTGTCAGTCTCATTCACTACTATGTAGTCAAACTTAAACAATATAAATATGTTGAATGAATGAAGCTAATATACTTCCTAAAGTCTGAAGTCAGTTAGAGATTAAAAAAAAAAAAGCTTATTTAATATGAAGGCATAAAGGCGGATGAGCTTTTATATTACAAAATAATCTCTAAGCTGAATCCACAAATGGTGTCTGATGTCCAAAGTCAGGAAGCATTCTGTTCAGGGAAAGCCACCCAACCAAGGCGCCAAGGAGCCTGGGGCGCAGAGAGGGGAAATGGACTCTGCCTTTAATGAGCTGTGCAATCATAAGAAATAACCAGAGCCCACTAAAGCTTGAAGTCTCCTAGCTATAAAATGAACATGATTTAACAATACCTGCCCTCCTTATCTCATAGGTTTTTGCCTCTAATAAATGAGATAATAAACGTAAACAAGATGAAATGTTAAAGAAATGCTAGGGATTTGTATCTGCCCTGCTAGTTAAGGAAACGGGGGGGGGGGGGGGGGGGGGGGGGGGGGGGGGGGGGGGGGAAGAGACAGGGGCCCGGTGGAGGGAATAACAGGGCTGCGGGGCCCTTTAGCTGCCACCGGTATTTTGAGAGCCTGGAATGAAAGAAGCGAGGCAAAGCAGCAGATGCTGGGCCCTTGTTGATCTTTCACAGGGCGACCCCCATACATCTCTTATTTGACATGAATGTCCCTGAGCCCAATTAGGATTAGCCTTCCATATAACATTCAAATTCCTGGACTTCCGAGGACAGCCATATAAGGGAGGAACAGACAGTGCAGATAAGAGGAGAGGAATGGAGAGGCGAAAGGTTACAGGAAAAAATGGAGATTTTTACATTCCCCACACAAAGGACAAGCTGCTTTAGCAAGTCCTATAATTTTGGAAAAGATTGAACCAGAAAATATTGATTCATCTGAGTTGTTGGGCTCTTCTCTTTCTCTCCCAGCATTTCCGTGTGGGGTAGGTTTTTCTTTTTAATTTATTTTTACTTCCGGACCTTATTTTTGCTTTGTTCATTTGTTTTTATTTGTTTCAACTTATACTTCTTTGTTAAATGCTTCATTTCCTTTTGCTGCACTCACTATGCAAGCTGAGCTATATACTCAGAACCAAAGTCACTTCGCGTCTCCCAATTTAGTCAACTTCAACACAGTGCAGAACTCTGCAGGGTCAGGTGCTCGCCTCCCAGAGAACATATTTTTAAAACTCATTTTCATGCTAACGATGCTCCTGAAAAGATGGTGAGGCATAGAAGTTCAAATTGTGCGTGACTTTTAATCGGGACGCTGAAGCATTTTTTAAGCACCCTTAGATGCTTTAAATAAATCTTCTTGGTAATTTCAGGGCTCCAGATTTCTTATGCAGAACATGTTTAAAATAAAAATAAAAATGCTTTGACATCTACCGAAGAAGGGAGGTAGGAGTGGCTGTCAGAAGTGGGCAGCCTGACAGCGCTCCTCATGAGGGAAGCCCTGCACTCTATTTCTAAGTCAACCTGTGTAATTTGGGAGAGAAGTCACCACGTCTCCTGATAAAGCTTTTGGGGGCTGCCGAAGGCTAAGTTTGCAGTGCTGAAAATGGCATTGCCACCCACACTGAGAAAAATGAGCCTTGAGATTCTGCCTTTTCGCAGTTCAAAAAAAATAAAATATGCATGTCCTGAGTAAAGGAAAGCAGCCTCTAAGAGAAAACACAAAAATCCCCAAGTCTTCAAAGATTGCTATGAACACCGTCCTTTTGGAGTTGGTGAAAAGCAAGAGAAATAAGTGATGTTGAGTTTGAGCAACATGGAGAAAATTAGCGGTGGTTCATATATTAAAGTGGTTGTTTAAGGAATTCCAGTGAGTCACACAGAGCAAATATGACAGAATCTGAACAGTAGGGCCACCGATACTCCAGCACCTAGTCCTCAGAGAAATGCTGAGGACGCAGATTTCATCTGACAGGAAGGACTGCAAAATGATTCAGCAGAGAGAATATGGACCCCCAGCTCCCAACTTTCTAGTGGAATGTGTAATCTTCATGATTTAACATCTCTGAGCCTTGGTTTTCCTCTTCTATAAAATGGGCTTAATGACACTGTACCTTGCAAGGTTGCTGTGAGAATTAAATAACGGAATAAGTGGCACTTAATGAGACCACGGTAAAGGGCACACATCCTAAGCATCTGCCAGACCTTGAATTCTTGAAAGGGTACTTAGTATGAGCAACCAGAAGGGCAACCCAGTGGGCGGGGGTCAGGGGGACCACTCATATTCTTTTCAATAATCAAATAAATGACCCAGCTGCCTCCTCCAGCTTCTGGTTGACCAATGCCCAGTCCTGGCTTAAGCTCTGACTAAGAGGTCAGCACCCTACCCCCCAAATCCTTCCCTCCCACTCCCCCACCCCCTTCTCAACACCCCCCTCCCGCCCACATACACACACACACACACACTCACACTCCCCAGGCCACAGCCAAGAGCACACACTGTGCCGGTGCCCAGCCCTGGGTGATCCTGACCCAGGTCCCCCAAGGGCAGTTGTCTGACTGAATGAAACCTCTTATTAGAAATTAATTTCTGTCAAACCCGATTACATATGAACACAGCCTCATTGTGATCTCTACTGTGATTTCTGGAAACAAACATAGGCCCTACTGTTGCCAAAAGCAAGGGGCAGTTTAGGACAATTCCTAGACTTGATCTGTGAACAGGGAGACGCAGCCAGCAGATTCCCTGAGGTTCACAAAGGCATTTGTTCCCGAGAGACTCTGATCTGCCCACCCTCCCCTCCCGCTCTTCCCTGCCCCACCCCCATTTGCCCACTCCCTAAGGCGATGTGTAGAGATGGAAGAGCCTGATCCTTAATAGAGATGGACACCAAATCCAGATTCTACCCAAGTGTGCTTGCCCTTTGAAAGCTCCGCCTTCCCTCTGAAAATACAGAATAATTCTGATAACACTACTTTCTAACTCACAGTTGCTGTGGGAGGATCGAATGAGACAATATACAGGGAGAACAAAAGTAGATTTACAGTTGTTCCTATGGAAAATAATACAATAACTAATAAATAATAATGCAAGAATAAACTGTTTCACATACTCACAATTGTAAACCTCATTTTGCCCGCCCCTGTATATGAAGCACCTGGAATAGAGAGAGCAGGCCCTCAATAAATACTACCCATCCCATCTCCCACTACCACCCGACCCTGCATATTCCCATCCTGGAATATTGTCCTCTGTAATGTGTCTTAAGTTAGGGCACAAAATCAAGGGTTCTCATATTCTTGATAGGAATTGATCGAAGAGAACAGAGATCCGAGGTTTAAATAGTCTAGACCAGATTAATACAGCCCACATATCTCCAGCAAAAAATCTGGGATTTTTCTCCCTTGCATTCATGGCTTCTTCTACTTTCATTTCATAAGATCAAGGAGAAGTGAGAGTTAGAGATAGAAAATTCACTGTGTCCTCATCTTCTCCCTACTTTATAGATCTTCAATATTTTTGCCACCACCAACTCTGACCTGGCATTGTATGATCTTCTGATGTGGAGAGATCCCAGCTTCTAAAATGGGTGTTTCCCTGTTGACTGAGAAAGAATAAAAAGAGCAACAATGCCCAGTGAAACGGGGGTGGCAAGTCAGAAAGCAGGCAAACGTACAATAAGAATCAGATATAAAATATGAGGTCACTGACCCAGCCATCCACTTCCAGGAATTTATCCAAAGGAAATAATTAAGCAAACATAAACCAATGATTTTTATTATAGTATTGCTGATGATAGTGAAAAATTATAAACTAGCTAATGTTCCTCAATAGGAAGTTGATCATATAAATTATATTATTACATTCATATATTTGTATTCAATTTTATGAATGTAATAAATAATAATTTTTTAAAGATAAAATAAAGTTACACTTAGTGAAATGGATAGTTCTCTATAAGTTGGTAAATTTGAAAAAGCTGGTTGAAAAAATATGTGAATATAATTCTATGTAAAAATAGAAAAATTCTTTTGTATATTTATATAAGCACTTTTAAAACACAAAGTATGCTCTGTCAAACTTTGGTTATCTTTGGTGGGAGGATTAGAAGGATACTTTTAAAACTATTTTATAAACTTAAGCATGGTTTGAATTTAGTAATTTGAGCCTATGTACATTTATAATCACCCAAACAAAACAGAAATTTTTCTTTAATTTTTAAAGGGTGCTACAAGATTTAACTTTTCTCATATGGAAAATAAAAGAATTAACAGTATGACCTAATAACAGAGTTTCAAAATACACAAGGCAAAAAGTGTTGGACGTAAAAAATTTAAGTCAAGTCACAGAGCTGAACATTCCTCCCTAGCAATTAACGGACTAGTTGGACAAAATATCTGTAAAAATATAGAAGATCTAAAGACCATCAAGTACCTCGAAGCTATTATTTATGAACATTGACCTGGCAACTACAGAATGCACAGTCTCTTCAAGTGCACATGGCATGTCCCCAAGACAAACCATGTCCTGGGTCATAAAACAAGCAGAGTAACTGAAGAAGTTAAAGTTATACAAAGTGTGTTCTCTGATCACAGTGGAGTTAAATTAGAAATCAATTTTAAAAACATCTAGAAAAATCCCAAATGTTTTGAAGTCAAGTAACACATTTCTAAATTGGCTACAGGTCCAAGAAGAATTTACAAAGAAAGCAGAAAATATTTTGAGCTAAGTAATAATGAAAATACAACTTAAATACAACGTATCAAACATTGTGGGATGCAACTAAAGCAGTGCTTAGAGGGAAAATTATAGCTTTGAAGGTTTATATAGAAAAAAAGAAAGGTCTACGATCCATTATCTAAACTTCCTACATTAGAAGCTGGAAACAAGAAGAACAAAAAATAAATCCAAAGTAAGTAGAAGGGAGGAGATAATGCAAATACCAGCAAAAATCAAGGACATGGTAAACAACAGAGAAAATTAACACAGTAAAAATGTTGGGTAAAGATCTTTAAGGGTACATTTTTCTCCAAGAAGTTTTATAACTGTAAGTGCCTTCAGGATATCAGATTCCTCAAGACTTTCTTCCTTTCTCTGTTCGGGTGACACATGGTTCTGTTTAGCAAACATTTGTTTATTTCCATGTTTCTCCCAGGCAAAACCTTACATAAGACTTATACCGCTTGTACCCCTAGAACATAAGCAAGCATGTATTACCTATATAATGAAATTCAGTGACCTAGACCCTTACCAACATTTACATTATAAATACTTATCAAGGATCCACAAAGTGTATGGCACTGTGTTTTTTATAGACATGTGATTAACATGCACAATACTTCCATTCGTTCATGCCTTCTCTAATGTTCATAGAGCATTTCTCATGCACCAGGCACTATTCTAGGTAATGGGTTAACAAGAGCACTCATAAGCTAGTTTTTATTACTCCCATTTTACAGCTGAGGAAACTGAGTTACACAGAAGTTAAGTAGACAGCTCAGGATCAGCGAGTATTGGCTGAGCAAAGATTTTCTGCCCAACTCAAAGCCTAGCTGTAAACAACTGAACTGCAGGAAAAGACACTAAGACACAAAGATGAGGGCACACAGCTGAGCCATCCGCTGTAATTTATAATCGACTATGAGGTATTATAAATGGAGACAAATGCAAATGGCCATGGGTCCATGTTAAAATCAACCCCTAAATCTGCTTAAGAAATTCAGAAAGCTTCCCAGAGAATGCCGCATTTGAGCTGAGACTTGAAGGAACAGGAAAGGTTTGCCAAGAAGTCTGGCAAACCCATCCCATTTAAGCTGCACGGTAACCCTGGAAGGGTTACCGTTAGGGCTTTTTCACCGATGAGAAGACTGAGGTCAAGACTGCTGAAGAGACTTACTCAGGACCGGACAGTTACTGTGCTACACGCCGGGGTTTGTGCCAAGCATGTCACAGCCGCCAGTCTCACGACAATCCTGAGGTTTACACCTCCCAGCCGCTAACTGGATTGCCACTGGGCGTTGCCTAGATCTTGGCCACAGCATATTTATTAGTAGTGAAGCTGGGATATAGTCCCAGCTCAGTCTGATTTCCAAGTCCACGAAGTAGGTCCTGCAAAAGTTTTCTGGGTTATGAATCCTGGGTGCCAAAGACAAAAGCGACTTTAGGAAAAAAGGAGAGATTTTATTTATTTAGGCTCACGTCAAGAACCTCATTTTTCCCACCAAAATAAATCCCAGATGTACCTAAAATATAATTTTAAAAATCCTTCAGAAATGCTGCCATCCCTCCAAATTAAGGAATGGGCTCCAAAATATACTGAAATCTCTGTCCCTAAACCTCACTTCTTCACATCTCCTCCCTACAAGTTGATTTACCCACAGGTCTTCCCCAAGTCAAAAGACTGGCCTAACTCCAGTTTTCCTTGGAAGACACGACTTGAGGCTGCTTGTGCTTCCTCTGTCTTTTTGTGACCTTCTGATGACCTGGGAGTTCCACCCACTTTGATTGGGGCCGCCCCACCCCTCAGTCTACACGTCAGTGGGACTCAGTTTTCCTTGAATGGTTCCTCAGAGAACCTCACTCATTTAGCAACCCAACCACTTCCTTTCCTGTTTCTCTGGCCTCACAGGTAATAACCCACCTCCCTCCTCAGCAAGCAGGCTCTGGGGAGTGGGGAGAGGGGATGGCGATTGATTGATTTACAGTCCTCTTCATGTTTCGTTTGCTTGTTTTGATTGTTCTTTCACATGTGGGATATAAAGTCAAACTGTGTTTTCCTTTCACCATCTGATGACTTTGGATGTCAGCTAGTAATCCTTTGACTTCTCTTCCTACGTTAGCTTTTGTTTTTTAGTCTAATTATAGGTCTCGCTACTTCAGACGATCCTACTTCAGACGATTGGACTTTAAATCGGCCTATCCTTAGCCTGAAGAAATCATCCTGAAAAAGGCAGGACAATACAAGAATCATGCTACTAAATTAACATCACTGAAGCCCAAAGTCTGAAAAGAAAATATTAAGAAAGAGAAGATACTTTTTTAAAAAAGAGGAAAAAAAGAACTGGAAAATGTTTGACTCAGCTGGCTTAAGCGTACAGACTTCCTATCCGCCCCCAGAGGGGTAAGGAGAAGGCCCTTGCTGAGAAGAATGACCACCAGCAGCAAAACCCTGCAGTTTTGAAATACAACCACATGAAATACAAAGCATATTTAGCATAAAGGAAGTAAACTGCACAGAAAATGTTGTGGTTGTGCAAAGAATTCTACAATTGCAATAAATTACAAAGAACGCATTTAACAAATTTTGTGACTAGCTTTCAAAAGCCTCTCACATCTCTCAGTGGTCTCTAAAGTAAACACATCTCCCACACGGTGACATCTCTTTCTACAGAACTCAGTTCTCTGCTCTGAAATGACGTGACTTTCCACTTGGGGCAGCTTACAAATACTTTTCCCAAATGAGAGCACAACAGAATTCAACCTCATTTCCTCCATTCCTCAAAGAACGTGCCATGTTGGGCTGCACGTTAGTGTCCATCAACCAGGAAATATTGAGTAAACAGATTTGTACTCCGTTTATTCTGAGTTTACTTTAAGAAGCCACTTATCTCTTTTGGAAGGACTTCCCTTGCCAATCACCTTGTGGAAAAGGCTGGGAGAGACACTCCCTGAGGACGTGCGGAATCCTGGATCACCAGCTTGTGTGGGAGAAATAAACAACCAAACTATCTACGTCTTAAGATCTTCCCCTTTCTTTCCAATGACAATCGTTCTTTTTAGAGCAGCTGGAACACGGACGCAGGTGTACGCAGATGGACGAGAGCACGGACACGCGCACGTGCACACGCGCTGCAAGGACTCTTCCGGTGCGTTCTCCGAAGCCTGGCCACAATTTCTTCTGCAGTGACGGTTTCTGCTAAGACACCAAAAGTAAATAATGACTTTGAAGGGATAAGTCTCTTAAAAGTCACATTGTTGAAAACTTCACTTAGCAAAGAGTGACATTGAGGCCCAAGTATAAATTTATTCCGAAGAATTTATATTCCCTGAGAATTTTGAGACAAGATTAGACTATCTCCTTATCTGATCTCTCACAGTGGAAAGACCAAAGACTCTGAGGTCATGTCAGCCTAGGTTCAAATTCCAGCTCCACGGCTCACCACCTTGGTGTTTGTAGGTAAATTAATCTCCCTAAGCCTCCCTTTTCCCATCTGCAAAATGGAAATAAGAGTTAAAAGGATCCAGAATATACATACCACTATAAAGTGTTTCTTTTTTTTCCCCCTTAACTCCCCGGCCTGCCTAAAAGTGGAGCCTCCCAAAAGAATTCAATTGTCATAAATGCCCTCCAGGAAAGGTCAAAACTAGGGAAGTATGACTCCTGTAACTAGAAAGAAGTCAGGACTACAAGAAGAAATCACCTAAACAGACATTGTCACAAAACTATCATGTCTCCTAAAAGCCACTGATCTTGCCTAAAAGTTATTGTTTCCCCATAAATGCCTTTCTCACCTCCCCTTCTCTTATTAAGATGGTATATAAGCCCTCATTTTAACCACCTACTTGAGTCACGTTTTCCTGTGCACTCCAGCAAACGTGTATGAATAAAAGTTTGTCTTTTCTCTTGCCAGTCTGTCTTCTGTCAGTGAATCTAAGAAGTTAGAAGACAAGTTTTTCTTCCCCAAAAGAGCAAACACGTGTTAGTTACTTGAAATGAATGAGGCACTGTTCTAAGAACACGAAGTATATTAATTAATTAATTTGTTTCCCGCCATGTCCCTGTATTATTTCCATTTTAGAGATAAGGAAACACAGGCACAGAGAGGTTAGCCAATTTGCTTGAAGTAGGACAGCTAGTAAGTGGTGGTGTCAGGATTTGGACCTAACCATCTAACTCTTGCATTTATGAGAGTAATCTCTACCTCACAAGAAGGAACCAAAAATTAGAGGAGATGATCTGCATGCAGCATCAGGCCTGGCACAAAGGGCTCAAACAATATCGATTGCATTTTTACTCTCAGAAAAATGTATCAATGCACCATTGACAAAACTACAGCGTTTCCCATCTCTCACCAGTGCAACAAGAAACTTCATCAGGGTGGAGGGTGTTGGAGTTACTGAAAACAAACAAGGATGAAAGAGCCAGAGAACGAAACTTTGTCAGGATTATCTAGCACCATGCAATGGACCTCAACAGTCCAGTGACTAAAAAGGTGTGGGCTTTTGTTTTGTTTTGTTTGTCTGATCAGAGTAGGAATATTGTCTCAACTCTGACATAAACTGGATGAGGTATGCCACAAACTCCCACTGTTCCCACGAGCATCAGCAGTCTGGCAATGAGGGATTCAGCGAACCCGATTCCCTCGTCCCCATTCTGGGAAGGGAACGGCCAGTGGAATGAGCAATGTCCCCATCACTGCAGAGAGTATAAGACAGATGTTCAGAACCTGGGCTTTGGAGTCACACAGGCCTGTGAACAAATACCAGTTTTACCAGAACGCACTTGGGAAAACTATAGCAACCTTAATTTAAATCCTCTGAATATCTATTTTCTCATCTGAATGATAGAGATTTACTATCCTTATAAAACCTACCTCACAGGATACTCGGGCCAGCTTCATGGTAATAGCTCAGTGTGTATTCTTGGATAAATTTACAAATTGGCTTTGTGACTCATCAGCCACTTGAAGAACGTCTTACATGATCCATTCCTTCCCCTCCTCCCCACCCCCAAAACAAACAAACACACAAAGAAATAAGCAAACAAAAGAAAACATTCCCGAGCTCCTCTAAAGTCCTGCGGTACTTTTTCCAGATGTCTATTGTAGAAGTGGGTAGCATTACTTTCCATGGGTCAGCCAAAGTGCTAAGCATTTTACATGCATTTTCATGTAATCCTGATAAGAACACTATGAGGTAAGTAATATTAGCTCCATTTTTCACAGATGAGAAGAGGAAAATTTTAATGAGGTTAAGTAACTGGTATAAAGTTACACAGGTAGCTAGTGATGAACCTGATATTTGAACCTGCAAGAGTCTAAAGCCAGCGCCTATTTCTTAACTTTAGGCTGTTTTCCTCTCAATACCTCATAATGATTTATGCTCATTATCAGTTTCATTTCAAGATTAAAAGGTCAAGATTGGCATGTCAGTTACATTTTTATGGCACTTAGAATATTCTTCAAACACGACAGCTTGTCTACTATTGAATGAATGAATGAATAATTCTATACCATAATTCCGCTCTTCAGAACCTTATCAATTATAATTTATTTGCAATAAGTGCTTTATATCAATTGTCTCCTGTGCTCACACCAACTTCATTAGCTAAGGGTTATTATTTCCATTGTGCAGATGAGGAAACCAAAGCTCAGAGAGATTAAGAACTTGCCTAAGGTCGCATGGCTAATAAATTACAGATCTGTATTTATCTGAGAAGACCGAACCCTCTGAGTTTGTAACCGTGGCTCCACAGCTGAGGACCAGATCTGCTTTGCAATGGCCATATCACACCACAGACACACTCTGCGGTCCACTCGGCCAGCATCCCTTTTTAAAACTTTTGAACTCTTAATGGTTTCTGCCAAGGAGTTAGAATGGCTTTTAAAATGTGAAACTTTGTCTAGAAATCAGTGGCAATTTCAAAATTCCTTTTTAAGAAGGGTTTAGAAATAGCAATTTCCTCGGAATTGAGGTGGGGGAAAGAGGGGCACAAAGATCTTTTTCTTTTTTGGAAATCATCATAAAACTACATTTTCATAGGAGGCTCGGTAATTTTCAGTCAGATTATACTATTTGCAGATTTCTGATGGATCTTATAGGGACACTTTAAAGGGATCAGGTTTTCATAAATCTGTAGGTGAACCAGTCTTGCTCACCATTTTGCCAAAGAGATTTAAACATCAATAAAGTGAAATCTCAAATTGATAAATAACATCAAGATTTTCTGGCCATTGAAATACCAACCTGACCAGAATAAAGGTCGAGAAGCTCTCACAGAGCTCTGCGAGCCGGCAGGGCCTTTCTGCTCTGCGGAGACAGCAGCCCATAATGCCCACAGGAAAGGAGCACCCACCGTGTTCCCTGGAGACCACGGCCTCCGAGTGCAGACGTGATCCAGGAAGAGGATGACGGCATCATCGCAGACCCTTCCCTGAAGAAGCCGGTCCAAAGTATTGTGGCCATCACAAAAGCAAGCACCATCAGGAAGGATGTTAAAAAACAAAATAGAAAGCACAATCTCACGAGTGCTCGCACACACGCACACACCGCGACACGGAGACACCAGAATTCATCTGCCTCAGAAATGCTGGGTGGAGTTCCCGTCGTTAAACCTCAAAAATGTCAGAATGAAACTGGAACATATCCAAAGAAGGTCACTTAAAATTATTAGACTTTGTGAAGAAACCAGAAACTTTAAAACACTTCAGTCCGGGAAGACAAAAGACGAGAGTTGGGGGGCGAGAACCTACAAAACCGAAGAGGGTAGTGAGACAGCGAACACATTGTGACACCACCTTCCAGCAGAGCAGACCCAGGAGCCCTGGTGAAAATAAGGTGTTTTTAAGACAATGTAAGTTTTCAAATGCTAGTTTGTAGAGCAGATAATAGAGAAAAATCATAACTCTAAGCGAGTCTGTAGTAGTGAGCTCATTACAACTAAACTGTATGCTCAGCCTTTTGATGTCCCACGTTATGGAAGACATGTAGCAAGCTCCCTCCACACTGTTGGTCGAATACCCTGAGAAAGACGATGCTAGATTAAATTAACTGCTGGTTTAATACATATGGCATATCTGGTAATTCCCAAACAGATTCCCAGGCCTTACATCCAATGATTCTGATTCAGGACATATGGGACTTAGCCACACTGAGACCATCTTTTCCATAGAAGAATGCAGACTGTAACCTGATTGGCTGGACCCAAATCATATCTTATCCTTGAACCAATCACTGAAATGGGAAAATAAGGCACTCTTCTTGGCATGGCCTGGGTCTAGAAACCACCCCTGTGGTGGGAGTGGGGTTTTCCCAAGGAAAGAAAGTGGGGGGCTAATATTAGGTCTCCCCTTCTTTCCAAGTAACAAATCTTTAATTATGTTAGGGAATGTATGTGCCCAACTAAAAGTCTGCAGCCCCCAGGCTCTCTAGCTGTGGCTACATGGTTAATTCTGAACCACGAGCACATACAGTACAAGTCTGGTGTCGGATTTCAAAGACGTTTTTGAAGGGAACTGACTCTGTGGGGAAGTGCACTCTTTTTTCCTTCCCTCCTTTTTTCCTTCCTACTGCCTGAAATGTAAAAATGATGACTAGCAATGGAGCCGCCATTTTGGGACTGTGGGAATAAAAACTAGAATAAGCCCGAGTTCTAAATTATCCTGCAAAGTTGCCCGATTATGCCAGCATTTCCCATTTCCTCATTTTATAGAATAGAATAAGCCCTCGTGAGTTGTAATGATTTTTATTTTTTATTTTTTTATCTTCACCCAAGGAGATTTTTTTTTCATTGCTTTTAGAGAGAGAGGAAGACAGAGAGAGAAACATTGACGAGATGTTAAAAGGATTTTATATTTTATTTTGTGGGTCAGCCTCAATGATTGTTTTGATGGCATGCTTCATGATGAACATTAGAAGCAGATGAAAAAAAGAGTTGGATTAAAAGAATAATTACGGCAGTTGTTGACAACTGTGTTTTCAAGATAGGAACACGAGATTAATATGGGTGCTCGCTATTATTTCTGTGATTCCTCCATTCAAACAGCTTTCTTGTTAAGACGTGGCAGGCTGTTTATTCCAATAATGGCTGCAGCAATGTTGTCCTTCCCATGTGCTCTTTCAGAATCTTGCACCTTCATCATCTCCTGTCCTTGAACCATGATAGACCCCTGTGTATAGCAGAAGTGAGCTCTGAGCCTAGGACCTGTCAGTAGTTTCCACCTGGCTTTCTCACTTCGGGTTCCCCAGAGAACCCAGACATCAGTCATTTAGGAAGCTTAGGCCACAGGGAACAGAACCAAGGTCCCTGGCCCTGAGGCCTGGATGAGCTCCAGTTGACAGCCAGCACCAACTGGCCGGCCCTGTGTGCGGGCCACTTGGGAAGGGCACTACCCCGCACAGGAGACACCAGCCTCTCTTGCAGACTCGCGAACAAAATTAACCACTGTTGTTGTTGGAAGCCGCTAAGTTTTGGGGTGGTTTATTAAGCAACAGTAACAACCAGAATATAAGATAAAGGGACATGCCTGCTACAACTGTCTTGGGAGCTATGTTACCAAAGACCCCCTTTTGTACCTTCCCCTCTTACTTCCTTTTTTCTCCTGTTAGTATCTGCAGTAGAATTTAACTAGACCGGGGTTGGGGCGGGGGGCGGGGGAAGAAACACTCTTAATGTAATTAATAGTTAGGTTGTCTCCCAAAGAAGAGAAGGGGGAATTCTAACCTAGAGTTAGCAACCTTTTTCAAACTTGCTTAGTGCTTTTTAGGATGTCATTGCCAAATAATATATGATATTTCTTCTCTTTGTGTGTCTTGAGAGTTCATTTTGCGGAGGCACAATGGTCTCATCACTAAAATGTAGCGGATGATCCAAAACGTCTGGTTACTAAAAGATAATGGATATACACACTATCTCTAAAGGTATTTTCCACGACAAAACAGGAAAGTTGGTCAGCCAAATTGCATGCATGTGGGCTATTAGTCCTTTCCTATATTAAAAAAAAAATCAAATACAGGGTCTAAAATGTTATTTTAACTGTAGCAGCATATAGAGACATATAAGAGCTTGCCCCGCAGTTCCTTGGAGGTTCCACTTTGATTTGGGGAACTGACAAAAAGATTGAGAGATCACACTTAGAAACATGTCATGCCTTCAGTTGCCGAGGGCTTGTTAAGTCTTCAGCTGCCTTTTATTTTAACCTTGCTTCATCAAAACCAGTGCAATACAGATCATGGCCTCGATAAATATTTGTGAGTTGTTTGAACTTTGTTCCATGCCCTTAAATACTCTTAGGAAATCAATTTTGGACTACAGAAGTTTGAAGATTCTGTCATCAAAACTGGACTGATTTGGGGCCAATTGTAATAAGAACACAAGAGTAAGGTTATTTCAAATTTCAGCCTTCAGAATCTTTTGAAAAAATGATTATGGCTGCATGGGAAACTGCATAGAAATTTATACCCAAAGTAGTCTTTTAAAGCAGTTTAAGGTCTGAACAGTTTTTTTTAGATGACTTTTCAAGAATATTTACTTACAGTCAGCTATCACATGATCTGCCCTTACTGTTCTCTCTCTCCTCTCTCCCACTCTCCCAACCTATTCTCCATGAAGGATCAGATTGAGGAAGTGAATTTCTCTGGGGCCTTTTCACTGGTGTGATCCTGAAAGGGGTGTGTGGGCAGGGGTCAGGGCCAGCTGAACAACTGCTAGCCACTTTAGAGATTCCTAGGAAAATCAGTTTTGTGATTTATATGTTCAGGAGCCCAGGAAAGGGCAACTTCTCTGTGGAGAGAGAGAATGGAAGCTTCCACACAGATATGACATCTCTCTGGCAACTCACCAGCTGGGGCCCTCTGGCTCTCTCATGATTTGGCTGTCGAATTTGGGTTTGATTTGGCAGATCACTTAACCTCTGCTTCCTCCACTTCCGCAGCTGTGAAATGGGGTCACCACTTCCTAGTCAATATCATGGGACTTTATAAAGACGATCAAATACTACTGATAGCAAGCAGTTTACAACAAGAAGAGCTAAAGCATCAAAGCTCAGTTCAACCACTTCCCATTAGGTGACTCTAGGTGTTATTGGGCCCTCTCTGCCTCTGTTCCTCGCTGGAAAATGAGAATAATAATAGGATCTATGTTGCAGAGCTGTTTGAGGATTAAATGATATATTATTGTACATGAAGTGCAGCAACTGATAGTCTTAATAAACATTCTGCTTCACCTGCTCTGCAGCTCATTTTATCTCCCGTGTGTCACCAAACTGTGACCAGAAGGCTGGCATTATAAGGGAATCCTAGAATGAAAGGCAAATACTCTCACTTTACCGACAAGTAAAAAGGAATTCAGTGAGATTTGGGTGACTTGCCTAGGGCTAACCAATTCATTAGTGAGAGAGCAAGAGTTAGAGTTCAGGTCTTCTAATTGCTGGGTCGGGGCAAGTCTCCATTTTCTCTCCTTTGAAAGCCGTGCTGGTATTTCTATCCTGATAATTCTTTCTCAGTCTGATTTAACCCTTAAAACCAGTTTATAGCATCAACGAGTGTATTCCCTAAGTCTCCTGCAGCCCCCACAGAAACTGCAGATAACCTCCTCTCCAGAAAGGGCTGCTCACCCATCCTACCCCACCCCACCTACTCCACCCCCCTGCACAAGGCCAGAAAAGGTAACGCTTTCTCTCTCAGAGACCTGAGGAAGCCACTAATGGGGACAGCAGGTGAGGAGGGAGGCTGGAGAGTCGCAGCTGCTGGCAAAGGTTGCCCTAGTAACCGCGCGGGCTCCATTCAGGAAGTGAGCCGAACTCCAAGATGCAAAATGATCCCCTTCACCCAGCTCCTACAAGCACAAAGGAACCAACGGAACAGAGGGATGGCCAGGAAGTGAGGCCCAAGGCGAGGTGGGGGCCCATGCTGTCAGTTACAACCTTCCACCTTCCATATAAGAGAGAGAGAATAACTCTTTGAATCTTCTGGCTTGTGTGAACCATAAAAAACACCCATTTAACATGAGTCCATTGGTGGCAATAGAGGAAAGCAGGTCCCCTCCTGTTCACCCGCCTTATGAAACAATATACCAAAAGAGGGGGGAGAAAGCCGAAACACTGCACCTTTATGGGGGCCCTAAACTCTTCTTGCTCCCTCTTTTATGCAGACTGATGACAAAGACCATTTGCTACCAATTTATTGGAAACTTTTTTTCCACAGCTTGAGCTGTTTAAATTCAGGGAGCTTCCTCTCCCCAAATCGCTGTCAGACACTTGCTGAATGGGCCAGGCTCAATTATGTTCCCTCCGCAGGTTCAGCTCACACTGTGACCCTGCATGGCTTCCTGCTATTCATATGTGTTACTTCCCCTTTGTGGTAATGGCTTGTGGCACTTGGCCAGAAAACATTATTAATTTCAGAAGTGGACTGACAAACAACAAACCCACAGTGAACTGAGAGGAAGTGCTGGGGAGGCCAGCTGTCGGCTTGAGCAGAGCGGTAGGAACTCAATGTATGCAACTTTGAGGAGGAAAGGAGATGATAATCCACAGAGAGGAAATGCACTAAAATTATCCTCAGCCCATGTTAAAGAAAAAAGAAAAAGAAAAAAGAAAAAAGAAACCAGAACAAAGAAAGAGGGGAAAAAGCACGCAGCTACTTGAGCTGCAGCTGGACAGGAAATTGCTAACGCTGCTTGCAAATCCCCACTTTGAACAGCCAGTTTAGGGAATGCCAGGAGCGGAAACCGTTCAGAACTGGATTAACAGGAGCCAAGTTGAACTGCAACCCACTTCTCCTTTCTCAGCTCTGACTGACTTGGGGAAGCCAAATGGGAGATGGACTTGATAGTTTTCTGTGCATTTGCCTTTAACATGTGCTTAGTTGCTGTAAGTCACACTGGACAGTTTGATATGATGGCCATAAAAGCAGAGCCACATATGCGTCCTATCATGTAGATTACCAAACCATCCAACTGGCATCTCTCGTGTGCCATGTGGGTGAAAAGCTCTTTATCCCCACTGCACATAAAGGGACTAAGCTCATTTGAGAGTATAAAATGTAGTGATGTTCTAGTCCTTTTGATTTCACACACCTGCCTTTACTTTTATTTTGCTTTGTATACTGTTACACTTGGAACAAGAAGAGGGGATGTCCCAAAGAAAGTAACGAGAAACCTTTACCTGGAAAGGAACTGTTCAAGGAACCGTCCATCAAGTTCAATGGTGGTTTCTGAACTATATTCCAGTTAAGCACAAAGCACAGAACACAAGTGACAAGTTTCATCTGAAATGCCAATCTGAAATTTTAAAACCAAATCCAGGCTCCAGTGAGAAGGCGGATACGCTTTGCCTGATACATAAAGGGCAACACCACTCCTGACTAATATGTTATTCCAACATTAGGATAATTTGCAAGTAGAATTGCCAGACAGTAACAGGAAAAATAATTATCCCTACTTTCTGCTTGGCATATGTATTATCGAGCAGAGGATCTCGACGGAGAAGGCAGAGAGAGAGGTTAATACCGAGGCTCCGGTCATTGTGGCACCTTCTCCTAACATCCCTATCTTATACCTCAGCAGCAAGGTGTACATTATGGCTTCACCTTTTTTTCAAGAGCATAACAATTTTCTTAAGCCAGAACTATATTCATAGGGAAGTATTATCCATATATGATACAGTCCATCCATTCTAAAATGTCATCCTTATTTGAAGCAAAAAAAGTCACAAACTGCTCCTGAAAAACCCTTGGAATAGCGGAAGATGAGAACTTTGTCTTGCTATTCGCATTTGTTTTTACAAGCCAGTACCTAAAATGTCACTTCACATTCAGGTACCATCATGGACTTAAAAACACACACATGCGCGCACACACACATTCAATAGCCAAAATAGTTATTTATTAATAATTTAAGGTCTTACATTCTTATAATAAATTCCATCTCAAAACTTTACACCATGAACAAATGAAGCAACTTATCTCTCCCTTCTTCACAATCATATGCACTTCACCTACCAAATGGGTACCCATGCTCACACACACACTTCCAGTTTTATACAAATTCTTAAAAGGAAAGAAACCAACCCAAAATATTGCATTAGAGGTGACGCTCCCTGAAGAATTTTGTACAGAGGTAATATACTGTTTAGCACAGCTGAAATTAAAAAAGAAAAAAAAAGCCCATGATTTTGGTGCCTTTTCAAGGTATCCCCCTTTAAGACAACACAAGCCCAAATATTTACAAAGGTAAGGCATAGTCAAACTACATGGGGGGTGGAAGGAGGGGGGAACTACAAGGAAGATATATGAAAGAGACTGAAGACTGCACCGTAACAAGTTAATAGTGTCCATGAAAATGTCATTCAGAATTGGTCAAGTCGAGCATGCTGCAAATATATCCTTTGGATCAGAAAAGAGCAAAAGTTTCCATTTTTGTTTTCAGAAGTGGTATACTGCTCTTTCTCCCTTTGGAGGATTTCTTTCAAACCCATCAAAGAAAAAACAAACAATTCAAACAAACACTGTCAAGTGATTTAAGATCAAATATTTACAATAATCAGATGGAGTATCAGATTTATTTTTTTCTATTATTAATGTGGTTTTCCTGTGTTTATTTTATTTTTTATTTTTTTTTGCAAACTGATACTACAGAGCTGAAACCTGTCTTTGGCTCCTTTATATGCAAAATTGAATCAGTCTTCACTGAAGACAAAATGGTCAGTTCCAGATGCTAAAGGAAACAGTCGTACAAGGCCCTAAAGAATACATACTCCTATCCTACCATTTGGTCCTACCCTATTTACCTGGAAGTCCTCAAATTCCAGTCCCTGCATGGGTAGGATGGACACATGGGTGTGGAGCAAACCTGTATCTATACAGCATGTGCTGTCCCTCCAGCGAGGATGGTGAAAGTCTCGCCCTTCACAATAACCAATTCCACATGTGGTAACCTTGTCTAATACAGACAGCTGGTGTCCTTTGGACACGTGGGGCCACATACAAAGAAAGCAGCCCAGCTGATGTGGCCAAGAGAAAACTGCTAAAGGAAAGCACACATTCCAGAGAGGAGGAATGTGGGGCCTTTCACGTGGATTGCAAGGAGTCCACCTGGTAGACATTCTGGTTGGAGGGGGTGGTGAAGTAGAGCTGCTGCGCCGGGACCCGGTTGTCACAGGGGCTACTGAGTCCCAGCGTCCTCTCGAAGTCCAGCAGCTGGCCCATGAAGTTGAAGTTGGGGGAGATGTTGGATTTCTTCATCTTGACAATATCATAAGCATCATTCATTGACAGATTGAGCTTCTGCATAAGGTAAGCCACGGTCACAGTGACTGAGCGGCTGATGCCAGCCAAGCAATGCACCAAGACACCACAGTTTTTGCCCCGGGCTTCATCTGGAAACACAGAAAGGCAAGATTTCAGCAGACCAAAAAACCACCCTTTGGGAGTGATCACGCTAAAAGATGAGTTTTTACAAAAGATTTTTAAAAAATAATCGTGTGTGGCAGTTGAACGCTAACACTGCAGGCAGCGGAAAATGTATCAGTGCAATAAAACATGTACATTGGGCACAATTACATATTTCAGATATTTTCTGAAAAGGGAGCTTTTGTATTAAGTTTCTGCCAACCAAAAAAAACTTAATGTGTGCATTCTTTTCCTCAGCATGTGAATACCAGAAACCCTGCAATATGGTAGTGAATGCCTTTTATACAGACAAGCAGACTGCAAGGGTCTATTAAATTATTCTCCAACTGTTGTGCAGCTAACAATGGAGGTATTCAGGCATCTTAAAAGAGAGAGGGAAGTCACAGGGGACAGCCCATTAGGAGGAACAGGATGTCGACATGGCCTGAAAATGAGTTCCTTTGTAATAGGAAATGCATTACAATGCCTGGAGATTCGCTCCTCCAGGCTTCCAGCCCACAGTCCTTCCTGCTGGGCTCAGGTTACCCTCACTGTCTCACTGTGAACCGGTATCGCAGTAACATTCAACCGGATTACAACATCTAGCATTCATAGGGCTTTCCAACGACTAATTTGATGTCCTAAAATAACTCCCAGGTCTTTTAAAATTATAAAGCAATATTAGAAGTACTTCCAACCAGACCTCCCCCATCCCAAAGATTGTGGGAAAATTCTGTTGTCTGATTATGAGCTCTCCCCCTTTCAAAGGACTGAATTCAAAGAGTCAAGAAACAGAATTTCAAATACACCTGTGGTCACAGCGGCCTTATCAAAATGTTTTGTTTTGTTTTTACTTAGCTAGATAAACCAGAATTAAGAAGACCTTCAAAACATTAGAAACCTGCAGTGTAACCAATTAGCAAGCTGCAAAAAAAGATTAAAAGCTTAAACTCTATGAATGGCTAGAAATTTTGCATTTAAAAGTCTGAGCGAGTACTGTTAATTAGTCTCACCTATGAAAGAAATGGCCTCAGGGAAAAACTGGGACAGGTTTTGGCTCCAGTGATCCGAGATGGGGATCTGCTTGTATTTAAATTCTCCAGCATTCTCGAAGAGATTCGGCAAGTTGGGGGTGACGTTCAAGATGTACTTGATGCCGAATTCCTCCAACACGTCCAGGTTGGTGGAGTCCTTGGCACAGCCCAAGTAAAGGAAGGGCAAGATCTCCACGGGGAAAGAAGGCTGGCTGTTGGACAGCGGGCTGCCATCCGAGTCCGTTGCACTATTGGGGTCTCGGTCAAGGTCAGACTCAATGTCAGAGGAGGAGTCGGAGCTGATCCGCAGGCCCCCAAGCCCTAGGACTGGCAACGGCGGCGAGCTGCTGCTACACGAGCCGTCTAGATTGGTCTCGCAGTGCAAGGCGAATTCGGCTTGGAACTTACTGAAGCCACCTGCCAGGACGAGAAAAGCAATCATGTAACCCGAGATCCCGTAGTAGTTTTCACAGCTTTGAGAGCCGCAAGAAGGCGCAGGAAACGCCACCGCACCTTATGAACCCCCTGTACACAAAACCAGATGTAATAAAGACACTTAAAAGCACCCCTGGGAGTGGAACGAACGGGCCCGCCTCCCCTGGGAACCCTTACTCTTTTGAATCCGGAAATGCACAAAATGGCAACTTCGCTAAACATTTTGAGGGGCTAAGGAATGCCAATCCGCACCCCAATGACTTCACCTGCCCTGCAAATCTTAATCCAAAATCGAACGACAGAAAGCAAGGAAGGTGGAAAGCATTCCGGGTAGGGACAACTAATTAGACCCGGCGGGTGGCTGCGGCCCGGAAATGGGGATTCTGCACCGGCCCGGCTGGCCGGCCCGTAGCGGACGCGCGAGGTTCGCAGCCGGGGGCCAGCGAACAGCCGCTGGCCGGGAAGCACGGCTCAAAAGCGCCAGCCAGACTCAGCTAGGGCACTTCCAGCCCGCGTGCCCAGCCGGCGCAGTCCGCAGCACCGCACCCCCAGCCCTGCCGCGCGCGGGGTTCGCCCGGCACGTACCTTCCAGGTAGAACGCCCGACAGCCCTCGTCCTTGAGCTTTTTTAGCAGGAGTCCAAGCACCGACTCACTCCCAGTGTTCTCGTTCCAGTCGCTGCTACTCTCGTCGTAGAGCACCACTGTATCTGTGCCGCAGCGCCGGGTGAAGCGGTCTCGGTCCTCGCCGCGCGTGAAGAGCGCGCGCACCGGGAGGTTGCCCTTCTGCAGGCGCCGCAGCATGATGCCTGGGATGGCCACGTTTATGGCTGACTCGATGTGTGACGACTCGTACAGCTCCTGCGGCCGGCAGTCCATCAGCAGCAGCCGCTCGTTGCCCAGCTCCAGCTGCTCGTTGAGCCACGCCACCGTCTTGCTGATCGCCATTTCCGACGCGAAGGGCACGGGTCTGAGCGTATCTATCATGGGGGTCGAGCTGCGAGAGAGGGTGGGGTGTCTAGCAGACGCCCCTCGGGGCAGGCATAGGCCGAGCACGCCGCGCGAAGCCGCCGCTCACGGAGCGAGGTTGAATTCCACCTCGCTCTTCCCAAGCCGGTTTAGAGGTTGGGGAAGGCGAGACAGAAGTGAGGCCGGCGGTTCCCTCTGCACCCGACTGCAGCCGCTCGCTCTCAGGATCAATGAATCGCTCTGAATGAAGCTAGCCAGACAGTTTTGTCCCTCCCAGTGAATGAAATCCAATTAATTCGGACTCCGTGCTACAGAGAGGAGAGGGAGAGAAAAAAGTCCAGCGGCTCCTAATCCCTCCCTCCAAGGCTGCACCTCAAATCCACCCGAGCGTCTTTTCTCCTTGGATTGTTCAATCCTCGATTTGCTCACTCTCCCTAGGACTCAGTTTTCGCACACCCCCTGCGCTAGGCAGCTCCTCAATGGATACAAACAGCGAGCGTCTCAATGGATACATTCTCCCAGCCAGCCAATGAACGCGCTGCGGAAGGGGCTGTTGCCTTGGAGACGGGCCGGCTGGAACAGGTTGTGTTGATGAATTGTTAATGAGTTTGTCATTCACAAAAACGGAAAGGAATTTCCGCTCCGGATAAGCCCCAGTGCAAACAAGCTGCAACAGCAGGCTCGGCTGGAGGAAGGAGAAAGAAGAGGAGGCGGCGGAGGAGCAGGGCACATAAACCAGGGCACTTCAGTTGTCTCATGTTTCCTTCTGTTGAGAGTTCACACTTCGTGTCGGAACTTTTGCGCACAAATGGTGCAATTAGCAGGCACAAAATCCCTTGTTCGTGACGCCTGTGCTCTCAAGCTAGCTTTAGGAAAACTTGTAATGACTTTTTTCCTTTTTTCCCTTTAAACTCGTTTGGACTGGAGTTCGCCTTAACCGTCTCCCCCGCCCCCCTTTAGGCGAGTGACATTTGCTTTGCCAGTTTAAAAAGCCCAACTCTGTTTGCTCTGATGTTCTTTTAGACGAGGCTGTGTTGGGGCTGTTTGACTGGCCGGGCTTTAATGACCAATGAGGTGTTAAATGCTAATCCAACATCTTTGGAAAGAAAAAACAGGATTTTATTGAAACATTTTAAAGCAAGCAAACATTTTTTTTAATGTTCAGATAATAGGAATGGAGCGTTTTCTTACACTAGCGTTTCAATTATTTTTTTAAACAGTGGAGACTGCAGAAACAAACTTGTTGGCAGTCGGTTGCTATTCCCCTCCAGCGGCGTGGGGCGTTAGGAGCCCTTGTTCCCGGGATCCAAACACCCCCTCCCATCACCAAACGCGCGCTGTGAGGGTGGGGGTCGCGCTCGTTAATAATTTCTAAGCAGTGAGCTCCGCTTCCGAAAAAGGAGCCAGCCTGGCGGGGCTACCTGGGCGAGGTGCACGGGGCTCGTGGAGCTTTCGGGCTGTCCCCACCACCCTCGAGGCTTGGGGCAGTCCTCCCGCAAGGCCTGCACGGTGCAGGCTCAGATAGGCTCAGCGACTGGGTTACTGTAGACAGGAAGGCAAGTGAGAGGGGAGCGCCTTCCCTCCTAGCCCCTTCTCCCCCGCCCGAGGGGCAGCATCCTCCCCTGCCTCACCGGCCCCGCGCGGAGCACCAGTCGCAACTGCGCGTTGCACTCATTGCCAGCACCTAGCCAGCCCCGTTCCTAGCTAAGTGGGCGCGGGCCGTTGGGAGATTCCGCTGAAGAGTGGGGGGCTGAATGTGGGGCTGTAGGCTCCGTAGCTGGCCCGGGGAGGATAAAGGGAGTGCATGCCGAGACCCCCCTGGCTCCCAAGGAGGGCTGGGAGTCCGGAGGAACGTCTCCACAGCTCTGCAGAGCCAGCAGGTAAAAGAGCTGTTGGCCACGCCAGCAAACAGCGATCAGCGTGGGCGCCGGGGTGCAGGGCTGGCCGGCCGGCTAGGGACCGACTAGGGGCCTGCCGGATGGAGGCGTGGCCTGAGCAGGGCCTCCGCGACTAGGAGGCGCAGTCTCGGCGCGCAGAGTTCTATTGTTATATAAAAGTGCCGAGGCCTCCCTCTCCCGAGCGGAAAACCACCTGTGAGCTGCGGCCGCGGCGCCGGGAGGGTGGGGGGTGGTGGGCAGAGGCCGGAAGGCGCGGGCTCTAATCCGGCTTCCCCTCCCTAACCCCCGGCGGAAAAGAGGCCGCTGCTTGTCCGGCAGCCGCCAGGGAGGCGGAAGCGGGGGCAGCGGCTCGGCGGGGAGCGACTGTTCCGAGCGCCCCTTCTGGTGCTCTGCGCCCCTTGCAAATGTAACGGAGGGCACCTGAGGTCGTGGGGTCTCCCTTAGCCAGACTCCCCCCACCCAAGGGCCTCCTGCTTACGCCCCGCTGCAATTTGCATTTTTAGTCACCCGCCTCTTCCCTGGTTTGGGGAATGTAAGCTAAAAAAAGCCGGCTGCGAAGCCCAGGTTGCCAATTTTGGAGCTCTGCTACCAGCAGTCCGCCCCTGGAGGAGCGTGTTCAGCGAAGGTGGGAGTTGCCGTGCTTCTCTCCCTACTCCTTTTTTGGGCATGCCTTGGAACAAAATTGCCATATTTTACTGGATATCATCCAGTTCCAGCCGGAGGAGCCCTGCGCTGGAGTTGCCGCCTCCGATTCGCCCCCACCTGTTACAGACGTTCCCAGCCCAAGACGTTTCAGTCCCTGGGACCTAGAGGCGAGCAGGGGAGTTGCAGGGTGCCCTGCTGCAGAATTGAGAGGAGCAGACTCAGTCCGGGACCTTTCACAGAAGAGGCAAGGAGGGACGTTAGTTTCTATTTAGTTATTTTAAAAGTGAGGTTACCTGAGCCTGGGCATAAGTTTGGAAGGATAATCGCAACACTTAGCAAACATTTAGTTTGACTCATGCTTCCGAAACCCACCGCAAACGGAATGTCGATCCTTTTCAACACATTTTATAAAATGCCATTCTGACCGCTCGATCCTAAACCAGGCGGCGTAAAGAGCCTCTGGAATAAGGCGGCCGGAGTTTAAATTGTGCCCTAACCGCTTCCTAAACATTCGACCGTGATTAAATCTTCTAACTGTTCTAAATCGTACTCTTCCACGTTGGCATAATGAAGGTAATAAAAGTATCTGGGTTGGTTGGGTGGGTAAAGCGAAGTGCCCCTAACGTTGTGGACTATTAGCTATTGATATTTTTTGTCACTCTGAATTCCGAACCTGCACAATGGCCTAAGTCCATTCCATCCACAAGACTCTCTCTGCTGGCTTCCTAAGAGCTCGTCTGGAATTGGCTTGTGTACAGAGAAGCCCTCTGAGGAGCTGCCTGCTCTAAGCAATTTAATCCATCCCAGTTCAGCTGTCAGGCAAAGCAGCCGCTGTTAGAAACCTGGGCCGAAATCCTTTAACTCGGTTAACAGGCAGTAAGTAGCCAGTTGCCTTTCTAACTTCTCCCCAGTGGGTCCTTTTTTAAACACCCTGTTTGTTCTCCAACCACACCAAAATGATTCAATAAAAATAATACGCAGTGGGTATTTACTACATGATAAGCATGGTACTGATTTCTGTATTTACGTGCATAATTTTGGTCAGTCTCAGAAAACCCTTGTAAATTATCTACATTCACAGAGATTAAGGAATTTGCCTGAGGTCACACATTAGAAAAGGATGGGGACAGGATTTGAGGCCAGACTTTTAGGGATTAACCACGTGCACATAAGTGTTACAGGATGTTGTAGAGATCATCCCACACTGTGCTGTTCCCTGCTGGAATTTGAAGGCTTAAGGTCTGCATTTTTAATTCTGACCACCAGAGTCACATATTCGGCTGCACCCTCCCCACACGTGTTAGGATCAAACGTGAGGCTTGCTTTCCCGCGCCTTTTACATCTGGCGGTTTTCTTTGATGGTACGTACCTCCTCATTAGTTAACCACTCGATAAATGTTGCATATCTTTCTTCCTTAGAGTGCGCCTTGGATCTTCACAACTGCCATTATCTAGTCATCGGGGTAGCACATGGGTCTGGGTTCAAATCAGTCTGACAGAGGACATGCATTCATTCGCTCATTTATATTCTAGGTTCCAGGACAGCAGCAGTGAATAAAACAGACAACAACACCTGTATTCCCAGAGCTTACATTCTATGGAGGACAGACGATAAATAAAATAAATAATTATACAGTGTATTAGAAAGTGAAAGTTCTATGGAAAAAATAAAGCAAGGAAAGGAATTCAAGAGTGTGCAGAATTGGGATTACTAACAGTCCTCAAAGGACTGTGAAGATTAGAGACAACCTAGGTGGCCTGCGAAAGCTGAGAGGCACAATATGGGGACTCAGAAGACGATGTTTTGCTTTATTCCAGCACACAGCTGAGTTGCTGATGCTCCTGCCTTGAATCTCCTCGTCCTGGCCCCGTCACACGGCCTCCCAGGAAAAACTCTTCCAAAGAGTTCTAGCAACTGCAAGAGTCACAGGCTTCCTTACTGCCGGAGGCCTCAGTTCTTTGGGTGTCATTCATGGGCAGAGGGCTGTGTCTACGTGCAGGGCAGCAATTTCTGAGATACTGACTTCTCTGTGTGTGTATACATGTTCTTCCTGATGGTTTCCCCTGGGAAGCTGCTTAAAAGTAAGTCTTTCTGTTAGGAATGTTTGCTTGACTGTTGAAGAGGCATTCTAACTTTGCAGGAATTTTCCTGCATTGAGGACACTTGGGATTTAAGAGACCCAAAAAGCTTAGCATGCCCTTTAAATCTTATTGGAGTAATCTCTATGAATACTATGACATTTATTAATGCATCCTGTGAAAAATAGTCAAACAGATTTTCAGCTAATAGGGAGAGCATGCTTTGGAAGGTCTGACTTAAAATATAGTCTTGTGGCATATTCAAGATTCACTTTTAGAGGTCCCAGAGAGGCCTCAAAGTGACAGTGGCTTGCAGAACAGCTAAACCTCAGAATAGAATTTAACTGCATTTGAGAAATGTCTTTGAAATAGTCTGACTTGAAATAAAGGGCATGTGGGGTTCACAAAACTCTTGCTGACGTCTCCTGACAGGTGCCCCCAAAAGACCGTGGGTCATGTCTCTACAGCAGGAAGCCAAGAGGCGAACAGGACAGATGCTGGGGTAGGCGGTGCACAGAGAAAACCAAAAGGAGTGTGAACTCTGTGCCCCAAATTAAAACCACGACTACACATCCTGGTTTGCAATCAAATTGCTTCTCAGGTGGCAGCTCTCCGCAGCTTGCCCCAGGGTGAGGGCTGCAGGGCTAGTGATTTTTCCAAACAGTTCAAGGGTCAGGGGAAAGGCAGGCTAGGCCAGGTGGCCAAGGGTAGCTGTTCAGCCATCCACAGTCACGTCTAGGGAGTGTTTGGAGCTTTCCTACAAACAACGTGGCACCTGAACACCTTGTCAGAATGATACAAGCAGAGGAAAATGTGAACTAGTGTGAAATCGGACCTCAGCCCCAATCAGGCTGAGCCTTCAAAGATTACAGTCTTCATCAGCTTTCACGTGTTTGTTTCCCATCACCTGATGCAATACTCATTAACTTACATTCAAGATCCCATGGAGACTTTGTGTAGAATACTCTTTTGAAGACTTTAGCAAGAAAATTCATTTACAGATAACAGTGTTGATTTCTTCTTTCAAAAGCTTTGGTCCCTTTCCTTCCAGCAGAGGAAAACTTTGATTCTTCCCTCTTGTCCTTTATTATCACAATGTAGGAAATGTGGAAGCATATGTACAGTGTATGGAAGAAATCGTCAGGAAGCTGCATCTCTGAAGTACAGCCAAGCACGCTGGCCTTTTAGGGGGCATTGGGACTATGGCACCTTGCTTCCTTTGTACTATGTTCAAAGCCCCAAGGATCATCTCTACTGGGAAATTAAGCTTACATTGGGGAGGCAAGGGACTATCTGTATTCATCTCCCCAGAAGCTTCCTGGGCCTGTTATGAAGTATCACATGTGCAGCATACTGGGCATTAGCCATGGTGCATCAACATGCACAATATTTGCTTTGTGCCGGCTTGTGTGAGCCCTGTTTCCTTTGGTGACTGACTTTTGTCTTCTTGTGTTCCTTTATTTAATCAAGCGAGAGCAGTACAAATAGCTGTTGTGTAAGAGAACTAATTATTTAACTAGGTACTATTCCTGTCAACCCATTTTTGCCTCAGCAATCAGTGAAAATGACTGTGTCAGTACAAGGAATGCTTTAGCTCAGTTTATCAAACTTAAGAACTCACAGATCCTCCAAGAATATATTGGTGGAGCCTCAGTCCAGACTCCAGTCTAACCAATACTTCTTCGGGCCATCTGATAGGTTAATTAGAAAAGTTATGCCCTGGCTGGTGTGGCTCAGTGGGTTGAGCGCCAGCCTGTGAACCAAAAGGTCACAGGTTCGTTTCCTAGTCAGGGCACATGCCTGGGTCTCAGGCCAGGTTCCTGGTTGGGGGCCTGCAAGAGGCAGCCAATTGATGTTTCTCTCACACGTCGATGTTTCTCTCCCTCTCCTTCTCTCTCTCTTCCCCTCTCTCTAAAAATAAATAAATAAAATCTTTTAAAAAAAGTTATATTCGGATTTATCATGAAAATAGCAACATAATGGCTGCGATCTAATCTTCACCAAGCTTCACACCTGTGAACCATAACTACCATAATTCTGCAAAGCAGGTATACCGTTACCACAGTTTCACAGCAGGGAAGGGTGAGCTCACATGTCAGCTAACGACACTGGAGTCCAAACTCCCGCTTCAGACCCTTTGAAGCCTCTCTGGTATATTCTGTTCTCTACTCATTAGGAGTGACTCTAAAGTGTAACTTTATGCAGCCTGTTATGTATTTGACCTGTTATAAAATGGCAGCTTTGACATCATTGCTAACTTTCGTATTGCTGGTCAAGATGCTTCGTTGGTTCTGGAGTTAGACCAACCTGAATCCTAATGCTTTCCCGTCATGTGATTGCAGGAAGTCACATAATATCCCCATGCCGCAGTTTCCTCACCTGGAGAAGAGGGACTATTGTAGTCCCTATTTGTAAATGTAAATGTATTTCCCTAAATGTAAATGACTTACATTTGTAAAGGGGTAGGACCAGTCCTGAAGCAACAATGATTGACAGCCACCTGTTTTTATTATTAACACATACAGCTCTAAGTAAACATTTATTGACCTTGCTAAAAAGGGATTATATTATGGCAAACACTACAGTGTCAGTTTTGTTCTTAGGAATAAAAAAAAAACCCATACAACATTTTGAAAAATAATTTTACTCGGTTGCTTTACCACCCCTCTTAGTTGTTGATGCAAGCAGCCAAGCAACCACAGTTTCTCAGTGTGCCCAAAGACCGGAATATACTGGGGACACTGGGACCACTGACTGCTTAGGAGGGCTCTCCCAGCAGTCTAGGACTTCCTGCCCCCCATCACCGCTGGCTCATGACCATTCCTGTGGACTGCATACTCCCCAAAAATGAAATTGGAAGTCTACTAGCCCTAGAAATGTTCCATTCTCTCTCAGTGATCTGGGTTCGCTGTTGCTGATGGGAGCACCCATTTATATATGCAAGCATTCAAGCCCCCCCTCCTCCCCACAACTCAGAAGTCTCATCCCCTGGGAAGTTTCTTCCTTCCTCTGACTTCTTGTGTAGCAGGCGCTTTTCAGATGGAGGAGAAGGAGGGAGCATCAGAGCTGGCTGAGAGCCACGCCCTCCTGACCAGGAGGGATCTTCCTTTCCAGGGTGAAGGGCGGTGGGGGCAGGGGCGGGGGGGGGGGTGGCACACTGTAGCCTTAAGTAAACAGGCCACCTGCAAACAGAGTTTCTATAGTAATTTTGCACATATATGAGTCCAAAGTTATTTTTATTAAATGCCTGACAAGTATGCATCTTTTGTAGCATTCCCATCAGGCTTTTCTGGATCCACTAGAAGTTTTAGGTCCTTTACCCACACCTCAAAAGTCTAAACCCTTGCCAGGTTATGCTCCCCCTTCCCCATCACCCTCTCCCTCCCCCTTATCCTCATCTCCCCAGTTCCCAGGGAAAAGGCTTCTATGGTACAATTTCTGTGCCCTTTTGTTATACTGTCTGAATTGGTAATTTACTTTTAAGTAATTGAGTATAACTATCCTAGTACTCTAATGCTGTAGGGATGGATAATTAACTGTGACATTCTTTAATATGAAACAATATCTTAGACTGGGTGACTTGCGGTGATTTTAGATTTAGTGTAGAGAATGTTAAAAACATATTTCTAGTGCTGAGATTGGTGACATTTCTGATGTGCGATGGTCAGAGGAGGTGGGGCGGGACCTGTGGGTCTTGCATGACCAAGATCTTAGAAGGCAGCCGTGCCTGCGTGCGTACCCACCCACGTGGCCTGGAAGCACCACAGCCGCCCACCCTTCACTTTACCTAGGATCCTGCGCCCAGAGAGACTACACAACCTACTGGTTCTGATATAGGAACACTGCTGCCTTTCCTTCAGTGTGGCCCTTTCGTGCAAGGTGCTGTTAATCAAAAACATTGAGAGTAGATAGTTTGTATGACTGTACTGACTTGCTAAAAACATTTTTTAGTACGAGATTCATTTTTATAGTGAAAGTGAGGCAGGGTACAGTGAGGAGTGTAACCTAAATCTGGGGCCTCTAATCACTAGAAGCCTCTGGTTTTCATTAAAAAAAAATAATAATCTGACATTTATGCAACAGCCAGCTTGCTCATAAGCAGAGCTTTTCAAAAATATAGGTGCCCACAGCCCATGTCCAATAACTCTGACTTAAATGGTGTAAGGTGGTTCCCAGACACCGGCAAGAGCTCCCCTGCTCAGTCGAATGGGCAGCCGGGGCTGAGAACTACTGGCTTAGAAGGATGCGCAACACTCGTTCTCCCATTGATCTCACTATTGGGTCTCAACATGCAATGTCTAGAAACTCCTGGAAACAGTTGTGCATAGTCCACACCCTGGCCTCCTGTTCAGGGACACAAATGCATAAGGTCCAGAGAGGGGCCCAGGCAACCGCCCTCCAACCTAGCAGTCAGCAGTGACTCACACAGGTGAGCCATACTTTGAGAAGCTCCTGCTGCCCCAGACAGCCAGGTTTCTCACCCAACAGCTCTGGCCAGCAAGTATGGATATTTTTCTTAAAGGATTCCGAGAAGGATGAATCCAATAGTACACATTACCCACAAATATCTTAACTAAATAAGAGAAGAATGCCAACATTAGATTAGTGCATCTGCTTATCCCTATAAACTCAACTCTTGAACTGGTACATGCCCTAACTCCTTTTCAGGAGGCCTGAAACTGTACTAAAATGACTATTGGGACATGTAGGAATAAGTAAGATTCAGACCCCTGTCACAAAAAATAACTCTTATTGGGGTGATTAACCACATGCCCAGGTAGCTAGAATGTAACAAAATAAATGTAGTACAGTAATTGCAGTGGAAAGAAAATGCAATGGGAGCAGGATGAGGAAATGGTTCAACCCTGGGTGTTGGGAAGTGTCCCAGAGTTCATTCCTATGGATAAGCACGTTTCTCCCTCTCCCCCATCCCAGAGAGATGGGAGAAGAAAGGCACTCCGGGCTAGAGAGATGGCCAGCATGAGCCAAGGTTGGAGACATGGACGTCAGGAGAGCTGGGGTGCAGTGCAGCAGTACGGAGGGGGCAGAGTGGCAGAGAACAATAGGGAAAGTAGTTTAAAGACAAAACGGCCTTTGGATGTCATGCTAAGGAGTTCGGAATTTTACCTCAGGCAGTGAGAAGTCATCAGACATGTTTATCCAGGGGAGTGAAATGATTTCAGAATGTGATTCTGGTAACAAAGTGGTAAGTGGGCCGGAAGGGAAAGAGAAACCGAAGGCAGAGAATCCAACAATGAAGCAGTTGCTATTGTCTAGGAAAATGATGCTGTACCGCCACAGTGGTCCTGTTCCTGAAATAATCATCCTTTTCTTTCTGGAGCTAGGCAAATCTCTTAGTCCTTCTGTGACTCAGAATCCCTCCCTATTAATAGAAGATGACAGAATACTTATCTTACCTCACGCAGACAGGCACTGAGAGATCCTTGTAAGTGTAGCCAGGAAAGAGGGAAAATGCTATTCTGAACGCCAGTGGTATAATCCATCTCCGGGGAGAGAAAACGCTTCATGCCTCTACCATTTTATTGTAAAAATTCCAAACCTACAGAAAAGGTAAAGTTGCATAAAAGCATCAGAAACACTCTTTGGAGGGAAGCTTCTGCCGAAGTACCCAGCACTCGCCACCCTGGAAGCAGCATTTTGAATATAACAGTCCATCGCTTTAGGGTGAAAGTGCCATTTCAATACATTTGGTTCAAACACTGTTCCATAAAGTAAGATTTTATATAGAAAGACCTGTCTTCCTATTGTTTTTTAATCACAGACAAAAGTGTAGGAGATGTTACTCCTATTTCTCCTGTTGCTGAAATGGGTTGGGGCATCATGTCATCGTAGAAGTTGATCAAACACAGTCAGGTGAAGAACTGGGCAAGATGCTTTCGGGTTGTGCTTGAGCGCTGGGTCTTCGAGTCCTTCCTTGTAGCAAGGGGCACCTACCTGCTTGTATCTTCTTCCATCTGCTGCCTGGCCCTTTCTGAACAATAGATCTCCATTTCATTGCCCAGGACCATCAGAATTCTCTCCTCTTTTTGAAAAAATATCACTGATGTCGATCACAGAATGCACTATAGGCTGAAAATGATTTAAATTTTGCTAAAGTGACTTTGTTTTCTAATAGATAGAAAGCCTATGCTCAATACATCTGCTGAGTGGTACAAGATATTCTGAGTGATAAAAAGGTAAATCGCTCCCCTCGGGAGCACTCCCTGCAAGATGCTAACAGGTGGGGACAGTGACCTAAGAGAGAATGTGACAAAGGTAGCATTCCCTGTGCTATTAGAACAGTATCAAAGTTCAAGATAACTGATAGAGAGTCTTCCGTCCCAGGATGGGACAACTTGGACATGCAAAGAGGAACTCTACAGCACTTCATTTTATACTTGAAAACTACAGAGTGATATGTAATAAGGAGGCATGTCAGGAACACATAAAAAGAAAATATTGTATGTTACTTTCTGAGGTACATTTATATAATGATTCATTCTTTCAAATGGAAATAGTGCTCTGGTACAACAAATTATTCTGATTCATTTGTTCTTTCTCAACATGCAATTCCTGGGAAACTTACTGGTAAAATGTGTCACAATGCAACTAGGAGATTATAGAAGAATAAGCCTTTGTACATGTGTGTAGGCTGTTGTCATTTTTTTAAAATTTGACAATCTAAAGGAAAAGAGGTGAGCGCCCCTGACTAAATAGTCAGGTAGTACATGTTTTGAAATTTTTGCAGCACACAGGTGTGCCTGCCATGGAACACTGGTAGAAAGTCACTATTCCAGGTAATTGGTGTCACAATGAGAAATCAAACAAAATGGTCCATGCATTAATGGTATTTACAGCTTTATAGGGGAGACAGAATTAACTAAGTAGTAGAAAATTATGACTTATAACAAGTTCCATGGGAAGATAAAAAACAATGCTGTGGGAAAGCATAAAATAGAATATAATTTAGATTGAGAATGTCAAGGAAAATTCCTTTGAGGAAATAACATTTAAACAAACAAATGAAAGATAAGTAGAAATGATCCAGGCAAAAAGTGAGGTGAAGACTTCTCCAAGGAGAGGAAGGAATAAGTCTTTTTAATCCTTAAACAAATTAGTTTTTACCTTAAGGGCAGTTTAAATATCACATCACGGACTGCATTTTCATGTACTCATCCATCACTCATTAGATTCCTTTACTGCAAAGAACTCAAGGAAAACAGCTAGACTCCTGGCTGTGCTCATAACCAAGTATCAGTTATAAAGACTGACCCATTTATTAGTAAAGTAATGTGGCCATCTGATTTTTCTAATTCAATATTGAAAAGTGACTTCTTTTTAAAAAGTGCGTAAGTCACAGACTGGGGGAAAACATTTTGCAAAAGACAGTTCTGATAAAGGATTGTTATCCAACATAAATGAAGAACTCTTAAAACCCACCAATAAGAAAATGAACAACCCCATTTAGAAATGGACCAGAGACCTTAATGGACACCTCACCAAAGAAGATACCCAGATGGCAAGTAAGCATCTAAAAAGAAGCTCCACATCCTGTGTTGCAGACAAGTGCAAATTAAAACAAGATACCACTGCACACCTATGAGACTGGCCAAAATCTGCAACACTGAAAACAAGTGCAAAATGGTGCACCGCTGCGGAAGAAAGACAGTTTGGCAACTTCTTAAAAAACTAGCCGTAGTCTTTTTATATGATCCAGCTATCATGCTCCTTGATATTTACCCAAAGGAGTTGAACACCTACACATGGACATTTATAGTGGCTTTATTCATAACTGCCAAATCTGGATGCAACCAAGATGTCTTTCAGTACATGAATGGAAAATAAACTGGTACATCTAGACAATGGAATATTATTCAGCACCAAAAAGAAATGAGCCGTCAAGCTATGAAAGACATGGAGGAAACTTAAATGTATATTGCTAAGTGAAGGAAGCCAACCATGTGACGTCTGGAAAAGACAAAACTCTGGCAGCAGGAAAAAGATCAGTGGTTACCAGTGGTTGAAGGACGGGAGGAATGCATTGGTGGACTGCAGAAGATTTTTAGGGCTGTGAAACTATTCTGTACGATATTATCATGGTGCATGCATGTTATCATGCATTTGTTAAAAATCTATACCGTGTGCACCACCAGCAGTGGGCCTGTGTGTAAACGATGGACTTTGGGTGATAACGACAGGTCAGTGTGGGTTTACCGATTGTGTGCTGCTCCGGTTCAGGAAGTTGGTCACGGGGATGGCAGTGCCCGCATAGGGATGGGGCCTGTGGATATCTCTGTATTTTCTGCTCAGTGTTGCTGTAAATCTAAAACTGCTCTAAAATGTAAATCTACTAAAAACAAATAAACAAAAATGTGTATGCTGCTGCCCAGTGACTTGGGACTACAGAATATAGTTTTCCTGTGAATTAGATGAAAGCCCTTTTTCAAGTGTCTACATATGTCATTCAGTTTTTGCTTCTCTTAAAAAACAAAGCATTATTGAGTTATGTTTGTATAGGTGATACCTGTGCATAATATAACATTGAAAAGGGTAGAAGCGGTATAGAGTAAAAGTATCTCCTAAGCCACCCAGAATCAACCACTGTTAACTAGTTTTTGTGTACCCTCCCAAACAGTCTGAATATAACACGCATATATATTTAATGTTATTGATGTTATTAGCACACAATTATAGCAGGCTAAAATACAGAGTGCACTTTGATTTTTCACTGAACACATTTTAAAGATCAGCTCATATTAGAAAACACAGAGCTTCCTCAGTCTTTTTAATGGTTACATAATATTCTATTGCATAGGTACAGCATAAGTTACTTAGCCAATCTTCCTATTGATGGACACTGAGGTTGTGCATAATCTATTTTTGCTAGAAATGACTGTGGTGAGTATGTCTTTTACATGTTCATCCACTTCGTATGTGAGTATATTTGTAGGATAAATTCTTAAATGTGGACTTGCTTACTCAGAGTATAAAAATTTATCATCCAAAAGCCCACATCAGAGGCTTTATCAGTTTGCATCCCACCAGAAATGTATATCCCCATACATTAGCTGCCATAGGACACTCTCAAACCATGTGCCAATATGCTAGGTGAATGCCAGTATCTCCTGGTGACAATTTGCATTTCTCTTATTAAGACTCAGGTTGAGCATCTTTTCATATGCTTAGAGACTATTTAAATTTCTTTCTTGTAAACTGTCCATGTTTATTAAATACATATCTTTTTGATTAGTAAATAAAAATCCTATTTTATTTTTGTACCTGATTTTTCAACAATAATATTAAGTTCATTATAGTTACTTATGTAGCCATTAACGGAGCTTAAATACCATTAACCAATCATTAGTTTCGAATGGAAAAAATGTAGAGACACTTGATAATCACTTTGATACATACCTCATTGAGATCTGACTTCTCAGCTTATTCTAAATCTCACTTGGTAATGAAACTGCTCTCACTGCTTAGGCTGGCTCAGGGTCAAAATGCCCTGGTTTTGTTTTGGTTTAATCCCAGAAGAGTTGTTTGTCTTATACTCTGTCTAGGCCGTTATTAGCTATGCAAACTTTCTGAGGAATTCTAACATAAAATAACAGCTTTCACAATACCCTTCTGGCATTCACAGCCCCTGCCTTCCAGGTGAGCAGCAAGGAGAATGATACCACTAAGTGTCTAAAAGCCTTTATCCTCACCCGCACCCCTCCATAAGATGGTATTACCTGGTCCACTAAGTAGAGAAATGAAAACGTCCCTTTACGTCTCTTTCTGTCAGGGAAAGACTTGTGACACTGAAGTATCTTGTTTACAATTCCAAATATCACCTTGCTTTTAGCAGCTGAGATTCTGTAGATGTTGATCAAAAGATACATATTTTACACAAAACAGGATATGCTGAATCAAAAGGACTTTGAACATTAATTTGAACTGACTTGATCACAATTGCACATCGGGCCTTCGATGAATGTGAGATGGGAGATAGGGGCACAGAGGAGAGAGAATCGCATCAGAGATAGTAAGACGGGATCGGAAAGCAGGTTTGTAAACACCAGGCTCTGTGTAGGAACAGGTACTGTCTGTAGCTTTCTATACCAAGCCGGGCAGAAGCAACCAGTCAAGAGAAGAACTGCTAGCATCCCATCCAATTGTGGTGAGACCAAACTCCCACAGAAGGCACATGAGATTTAGGAAACATATTCTGAATCCAGAGACACTTCTGGGAGCAGCTCTAGTTCACCTTAATAGCAACTATAGATCTCCATTCATCTTTCTTGTTAAGAAGAAAATAGACTGTAGGCAAGAGGCCAGGTTGAAGATATAACATGTGATTTTATTTTTAATCATTGTCCTAGCCAAATTCCCTAGATAATAAAATTTGAGGCAAAGATGACTTGTTAAGGCTGGCTATGTTGGAAGGTGCAATTCCAGGAACGCAAAAGCGAGGGAGAAAGAGAGATGGCAGGAAAGAAAGGAATGCAGATGCCAGGAAGTGGGTTAAGGAACTGGCCACGACTTCACAAGGAAATGCAAGCCTGTTGCTGGTCCTTCATGTTACCTTGAAGCAATCCATGGCGGTGGGGGGGGGAGGGTGCGGGGGGGGGGGTGAGTAGGAGAATGGAAAAAGGAATAAGTACTTACCTTCTTGGTCTCTAATCCCTTGATTCAAAGTTTAACTCTCCAGCCCTTCTGGGTTGTCACCCAGCCACTTAAAGGAGCCAGTTCCACATCTCACCTCGCTGCCACTGCCGGGAAGAGAGGGAGGAGAGCAGCTGTCCATCAGGGGCATGAGTCTGGGCAGGTCGCGCCTGGGTCCTGGAGACTCCGAGGCTGTGCTGCTACAGGTGAGATGGGGTCTCACCAAGGTCCAGGGCAGGCGAGGGAGGGTGGCAGGGCCCTGGAGGCTGTCCGCTCAGGAAGAGGCGGGGGGCTTGGGGCACAGATGGGGCTAAGGACTCTTAAGAGGCACAAAAATTAATACAGGCATGTTTAAAAATTATGAATAATAATTTTAAAGCTTTTTAGAAACCAAGAATTAGTGCTTTGCTGAAGGTCAATATGAATGACTTTCAGATAAATGAATCATCAAATCATAATGAGTATGGAAATGAAAATTTTATTATTAACAAGATTTATGATTGCTGAAATATTTTTTATGATTATTCAAATTGACTTTGGACTAAGTTTACTCATTCTTAACCTGATGACTTTTTATTAAAGTTGATTTTTAAAGGAGTGTTCATTAATAAAAGATGCTCTTAACTACAATTCTTTGTTTCCAAGTGGTATATGAGTATAACAGTTTGTGCTAAGAAACATATCTCAGCTTCTAGATTCTTATTTTACCAAAACTCCTACTACACTAAGGAGAAGAAAGAAGCTCTTCCTGCACATCTGTGGGTCCCCAGGAGGGTCCATGGTGTTTGTGTATGGGTCTAGGGGAGGGAAGGCCAGTGGCAGTGATAGGAGTAGAAAAAAATCAGTGAAAGAGAGCCTGTTGATGAAATGAGTTCCACACGTCTAAAAATAAGATAGCAACGGTTATTTTTTCCAGCATATATATCCAGATGACATTTGGAAATTTATGTAGAAGTAACAGGAGGTCCTCAGTGACGCCTTCTGAAAAAAGTCATAGTTTTCGAAATGTGTGTTCTCTTGGATTCTAGAAACATATTCATTCATCCCAGTGAAACCACCAACAGTTGGTTCATCTCCATACATACAGCAAGAAGCTAACTTTAGGAACTAACACCTGAGTACTTGTCCCTGTGGGGGTTTAAGAAATAATTCTCCCCCCTTCTAAGTTCTTTTAGCTGAGCTAATAATCAACAGAGAACAGATTAACAGGAAAAAATGTCCAAAGTTTATTATACAAGTGCATGTTTGGGGGTGCCATGGGACATCCAAAGAAATATTGGGCAGTTGATGTTTATGTGCCATTTTGGAGCTGAGGAAAGGGATGGGAGGTTGTGGTTTGGGACTTAAAAGAGCAGGAATGCAAATGCTTGGTAAATAAATGTTTGTGGGGCCATCTTTAATAATGGGGCGCAGAGGGGACCTTGAACAAATGGACCTTGCTAGGTTCCCCTGTCTATCACATATTACTTTGCATTAAATTGTAGTTATCTGCGATGATATCTCCCTTCCCTGAGCAGGTCCTTTATTTAAATTACTTTAGGTGGGTAAAGGGGGAGGGTCAAAGGTGATTTCTGAGTCTTTTGTTTCTCAATAAACAGCTTAAAATCATTTTGGGGGTGGAAAAACTTTGATCCCTTCATCCTGGAGATAGTATTTTTATGTCCTTTCCACACCCCTGCCACCAAAAGCCCCACCAAGAACAATTTCTGTTTTCCTACTTTATGTATATTCTTATCCGAATGTAGTCTCCCTCTGCTAGCTTCTCTCTAGGCATTCACCAATCCCTTATGAGGTCACTGTGGCAGAGGAAGAATATTCGTATATATATACTCACTTCATATTCTGAAGGAGAAAAAAAGACAGCATGAGAAATTCTGTTGCCACTAATTGAAAGTAGCTGCCTTATGTTTAGAAGGTTTAATGTCAAAACTTCAAGGAAAGGATAAATAGTCCAAGCTGGGCCTAGACTAAGTTTTTCACTTTCCTGGAGTTTAGATGTCTGGGAAGAATCCGAGCGGATGTGGGTTACATGTTAGTACCTGACAGCGGGCCCAGCTCCCCACCCCACTGGCACCGCCCCTGGAATGAATGTACACTTCCAGAGGGTGGTGGAAGGAACAACAGAGACAGCTACTGCCCACGGGCTCAGCCATCTGCTGTTCCAACCACATGTCTCTCCCCCCATTTCCTGCCCATGATTCATCTATTCTTTTTCTCATTCAAAGATAACTGTGTAGTCATTTAAGGAGGAGAAAGTCATTAAGAAAAGTGGAATCTGGATTTTTTCGGATGAGGTCGAGAAGATTAAACAGTTTGGAATTTCGCAAAGCAAACAGTGCAGGTGTGGACTCCGGGCTCTCCTCTTTCCCCAGTACATCGTCTCAGAGCAGGTTACAGCGCTGGCCGTCAGGGACAAGCCAACAAAAACGACAGCGTGTAAGCCATGAGTGCGTGAGCTGCTAAGCAGCAGAAGAGGAGAGAACGGCAGAAGTCCAGATTTTCTAACTGGAGATTCTGCTCATCTTACTCACCATCACAGACGGCTCCTGACTCTACCTGTGCACCAGTGAGTGAGATGTTGTGACTTTTTCTAATAAGCAGACCTAAAGGCTGCCCCTAAATCTGCTTTAAAGGAGACCCTAACCAATAGCCGGAGAAGGTGCTTAAGCCGTGTCCCTGACACCGAAGGGCATTGGTGGCAATGTGCTGTGTGGAAAGGGAGAGAGTCCGTCCAACAGGAGGGACTCAGTAGACATTCACTGCAGTGCACCAAACTGGGGCAGATGGGCCTCAGCCCCAGTCCTGGCTCTGCTTCCGGCTTCTGGGATGTTAGGCAAGTCGCTAGGCCTCTGGGACTCTCTGGGGCCTGCTGTGTGGATTGGGAGATGATGAGGACACCTACTGCGCAGGGCGGGCTGAGGAACGGAGCGGATTAATGTATGGAAAGCATCTCGTGTGATCCTTGGAATGAGGCAGATATGCAAAATCAGGTGGGAACAAAAATTTCTTGTCACTTCATTTCAATTTCTGCCACATTCTGCACCCTAGGGCTAGCAAGGTCAAAAACTCAAAGGAGAATTGGGGCTCTGGCCTACTCAAGTATGCCCTCACCCCCCAGAAGGAGAAGGCCATGTGTCACGTGGGACCTGGCAGTAAAACTGCATGGGATGTACTGTCCTCGTTAATGTGACACAGAAGAGAAGGAGGGAGGCAGAGACAAGCAAAGCCTGATGACAACTTCTCCTTCCCCTTGCAACAGCCACCATGGCCCCCAAGCAAGTGAAGGGCCCAAGAAGTGAGCAATCCTATCGTTGAGTAGAATATACAGATCCCAGACCACACTGAGTTCCTCAAGACTCTAGCAGCATGCCTCCATTTTCTCATATGTAAAATGGGTGTTATAATAGGACTTACATCTTGAGTTGTTGTGAAAATGAAATAGGATAATCTATATTCAGGACTGAGCCTAGGAGCCCAGGACATTCAGTAAGCAGTGCATAAATCTTCCAATGGGTATTATTTTATGTCCCTTGTCAACATATGGAGTTAACAATATTTTGTTTATTAACCTATTTATTGATTGATGGATTTTCATTTAATAAACACTCATTCACTCCATTCAGGGAACTGAATTGCTAGTCACTCCATTCATTTATTTATCTTCAAGTATTTGTTGAGATCCCATGCTGTGCTGGCACTAGGTTGGGCTCAGGAGGTGCCAAGCCTCATTGGGCAAGATGTTTGAAGGTAAGCGTGGTGTCAGGAGCCAGGAAGGGCTTCCCAGAGAAGATCCTTTCTGAATGGGATCCTGAAGGATAAGCAGCAGGAAAGTTTGGGCTTGAAAATTTCAGGTAATAGAAATAACTTGCAAAAATGAATAAAGTGGTTGGGGCTGGGGGCAGGGGGAGCGGACAGGAAGAGCAGCCATGAGGACTTTGGTGTGGGTAGTATCCAGCCGCACAGACTGATGCCCTCTTGTTGAAAGTCTCTGAGGACAACCATTTGGCTGAACTGGCCTGTTAGTGTTGAAACAAAAACTCCCATTTGCAACCTGTTTCAACTGCCGGGCAGAACTGCCCCCAGAAAAACCCTCAACAAACCCCATTTGTCTCATCACCAACTGAGGTCCTGAGCTCCATTCCAACTCTTGCTAATGAAAAATTCACTGCCTTGGAATTGAAAGTGACACTGAACATATGCTTTTTGGGATACAGTTTCTGCCATATGCTTTAGTAAATTCCCCATAAGAACTGGACGACAGAAGATGTCCAAATGCACCTTGGTGTTGTGAGCCCAGGCCTACCGTGCTGATTGGCATGTCACGGCCTGTATCATTTTCCTTAACATTGCTCAGGACACTGAGACACCAGTCATATGCTACCAGCCACAACTTTCAAAAAACCAAACTTGGAAATAAAGCACAAGAGAAAATGAGGGCCATTTGGAAATTTGAGAACCCACACGTTCTCTATGGTAACTTTTTATTTTTTCTGGGAGGATTTCAAAGTTTCAACCTGTTTCAATGCTAGCCCATCTGGCTGCTTTATTAATGAAAACAGCAGCATCTTCTCCTGCTTTTGTGTGAGGCAGTACTTTCCAAAACATGACAGAAAGAACTTTTGAATTTGATGTATTATATTTTCTCTCTCTCTTTTTAATTTGAAAAAGAAAATCCCAACTGGAGAGCATTTTAGAGAGAGTATGTGCATAGAAATATTCAGTGACTCATGCCTGGTGTTGCAGGTCTATTCTGCTGCGTGGGGTTTCCAGAACAATTACGTAAGTGTTAGCGAAGCTAGGAACTTTTGACATTTGTGGCAGTTTAATGAGTTCTTTTCATCATTGAAAATATCCTAATTGTTGTTTCCTTAAATTTAAAGTGCATAAAACTGGTGAAGCAGTATAAATTGATTTTGAGGCATTTCTATCAAGTGTGCTTTGTTGGCAAAGAAATGGAAAAATTTTGATTTGAAATGAAATACAGGTGATCATACTGTAACAAATGCAATAATCTAATAATCCAGCAAAAAATTGCCTGGGAACATCAACTGTAAGTGAAATATTTTTGACGGCCCATCAAGATGGCAGTGTAAGCAGACACGGCTTGCCTCCTTAAACAACCACAACAAAATTACAACTAAACTACAGAACAACCACCCTCAGAGCTATCAGAGTTCGAGTTGAACGGAAGCCCGACCACTGCAGAATTAAAGAAACCACATCCATCCAGACTGGTAGGAGACAGTGATGTGGAATGAGCCGGATTTTTTTATCCACGTGTAGTGGATAAAAAAATCAGGGGGGATATCTCAGGAGCGAGGAGTCCCAGCCCCATACCAAGCCCCCAGCCCAGGATTCCAGTGCCAGAACAATAAGTCCCCATAACTCTGGCTGCCAAAACCAGAAGGGATTAAATCAGTGGGGGAAACTGATGGATTTCCAAGCAGTTCCTCTTAAAGAACCCACACAGAGACTTACTCAGACCCACTCTCTCTGAGCTCCAGCACCTGGATAACAGCTTGAAAGGCACCAGTGGCATAAGGTGAGGAACTGAAGGTCTGGCATCAAGGCAAGAGCTAGGACACAGCTTTCTCCCAGATAGAAAAGCAGACAGAGGCCATTGCCCCTTTTCTGAACCCTGCCCCTACAGAACCACAGAGCCAGCAAGTGGGAACCATATCTGAGACTCCTTCAACTTGGCTAATACCCTTTGCCCTGCCCTGGAGATCCCCTAAGACTCCATCCTACCCAACTCATGGGCTCACTCAAGCTGTTCACAGAGACTTTTCCACATGAACGGCTGGTCTTGGCTCATGCTTCACAACTTCCAAAATCCTCTCAAACAAGCAACAGTTGGCCTCAGTGAGTCCCCAGCCCCCACACTTCTAGTTAAGTGGTCCTAGACCCAGCACTAGGAACAAACAGCCTAGATTTACAGCTTGGCTTCACCCGGGAATCTCCAAGCCCAGCACAAGTAGCAACCATCTCAGACTGCTTTATAGCTCATGCAAGGTGGCCCTAAGAAGAACACAGGTGGGGGCTGAACTTGACCTGCACCACTCAGGAAAACCCAGAGCCTGCATACCCAGTGAACAGCTACCGACCATGTTGGAGCACTACCACCCTGCCTCTGCACAGCTGATCCTCCACGGAGAGTGAAGGTTGGTGATTAGTGGTCACAGCCAATCCTTGCAGCTGACTGACCTGACTGTATCCCTCCGATTCACCTGCCAACAGCAATCAAGGCTCAACTATAAGAGAAGGGACTACCCATCCCACACAAAGTGTGCACCTCAAGTACCCAGTTTGGGTGATAAAGGAGGCTGTGCCACTGGACCGTACAGGATACCTACTACATTAGGCCACACTACTAAGACACGGAGTCAAAGCAGCTCTACCGAATACACAGAAACAAACACAGGGAGGCTGCCAAAATGAAGAGACAAAGAAACATGACTCAAATGAAAGAACAGATCAAAACCCCAGAAAAAGAGCTAAACAAAATGGAGATAAGCAATCTATCACATGTAGAGTTCAAAACACTGGTTATAAGGATGCTCAAGGAACTTAGTGAGGACCTCTACAGCATAAAAAAGATTTGGTCAGAAATGAAGGATACACTGATTGAAATAAAAAACAATTTACAAGGAAATAACAGTAGAGTGGATGAAGCCGAGAATCAAATTAATGATTTAGGACATAAGGAAGCAAATAGCAACCAAACAGAACAAGAAGAAAAAAAAAGGATAGTGTAAGCATCCTCTGGGACAATTTCAAATTTCCAACATTCACATCATGGGGTTCCCAAAGGAGAAGAGAGAAAAAGCTAGAAATTGGAAACGTATTTGAAAAAATAATGAAAGAAAAGTTCCCTAATTTGGTGAGGGAAATAGACATGCAAGTCCAGGATGCACAGAGTCCAAAACAAGCTGGATGCAAAGAGGCCCACTCCAAGACACATCATAATTAAAATGCCAAAGGTTAAAGATAAAGCGAGAATTTTAAAAGCAACAAGAGAAAAGCAGTTAGTTACATACAAGGGAGCTCCCATAATGCCAGCTGATTTCTTAAAAGAAACTTTGCAGGCTAGAAGAGATTGGCAAGAAATATTCCAATTCATGAAAAGCAGGGACCTACAGCCAAGATTAGTCTACCCAGCAAAACTGTCATTTAGAATCAAGGAGCAGATAAAGAGCTTCCAAGGCAAGAAAAAAACTAAAGGATTTCATCATCACTGAGCCATTATTATATGAAATGTTAAAGGGACTTATTTAAGAGAAATAGGAAGATCAAGCTATGAACAATAAAATGGCAATAAATACATATCTATCAGAAAATGAATCTAAAAAACAAGTTAAGCAAGTAGGAAGAACAAAGACAGAATCATGGAATGGAGAGCATCTTGATGGTTGCCAGATGGGAGTGAGGTATGGGGAATGGGTGAAGAGGTTGAGGAGATTAAGAAGCACAAATCTGTAATTACAGAATATCCATGGGGATGTAAAGTACAGTATAGGAAATGGAGAAGGCAAAGAACTTATACACATGCCTCATGGACATGAACAATGGTTTGGGGATTGCCTGAGGGAGTATAGGCTACTGGGTGGAGAGAGACAAATGGGGAAAAATTGAGACAACTGTAAGTATCATTATCAGTAAAATATAATTTTTTAAAAAGATATATGTTTGTTTATTTTCCTACTACCCATCAAGATTTTCTTCACAGTCTGAGTGTCTGTGGCATATTGCTTATGTGGACAATCTTGAATATGATTTTGAAAATCTTGTGATTCCAAAAGTGACTAGGACATACCAACCATCTTGCTTTACTTTTCAGTAGCTCACTCAAGAAATAATATGATATTCCAAGTACCATTAATATGTTTGTTAAAATGTTAGATATCTCTGTCCAAGATGGAGGCGTAGGTAAACAAGACACACTGTGCCTTCTCACACAACCAAAAGAAGGACAACAACAAATTTAAAAACAAAAAACAACCAGAACTGACAGAAAATCGAACTGTATGGAAGTCCGACAAACGAGGAGTTAAAGCAGAAACATTCATCCAGACTGGTAGGAGGGGCAGAGCCAGGCAGTGGCTGGCAGACTGGGCAGTCCCATATTTGAGTGCAGATAAACCGGGAGGAACAGCTGGGGAGTGAGACAGACCACACAACCTAGGGTTCCAGCACGGGGAAATAAAGCCTCAAACGTCTGACTTAAAAACCTGTGGGGTGGAGGCGGCAGCGGGAGGAACTCCCGGCCTCACAGGGGAGTTCGTTGGAGAGACCCACAGGGTCCTAGAATGTACACAAGCCAACCCACCTGGGAATCAGCACAGAAGGACCCAATTTGCTGTGGGTAGTGGGGGAAGTGACTGAAAACTGGCAGAGAGTGGAGCAAGTGGCACTGTTCCCTCTAGGAACCCCCCCTCCCCACTTACAGTGTCACATTGCAGCAACGGGGTTGCCCAGCCCTGGTGAACACCTAAGGTTCCACCCCTCACTACGTAACAGGTTTGCTGAGACAAAAAAAAAAAAAAAGGCCCAAATGAAAGAACAGATCAAAGCTTCAGAAAAAATACAACTAAGTGACAAAGAGACAGCCAACCTATCAGATGCACAATTCAAAACACTGGTGATCAGGATGCTCACAGAATTGGTTGAATATGGTCGCAAATTAGATGAAGAAATGAAAGCAATGCTTAGTGAAATAAAGGAAAATGTACAGGGAACCAACAGTGAAGGGAAGGAAACCAGGACTTAAATCAATGGTGCTGAAGGACCAGAAGGAAGAAAGAAACATTCGACCAGAACAGAATGAAGAAACAAGAATCCAAAAACATGAGGAGAGGCATAGGAACCTCCAGGACATCTTTAAATGTTCCAACATCCGAATCATAGGGGTACCAGAAGCAGAAGAGTAAGACCAAGAAATTGAAAACTTATTTGAACAAATAATGGAAGAGAACTTCCCCAATCTGGCAAAGGAAATAGACTTCCAGGAAGTCCAGGAAGCTCAGAGAGTCTCAAAGAAGTTGGACCCAAGGAGGAACACACCGAGGTACATCAGAATTACATTAGCCAAGATTAAAGATAAGGAGAGAATCTTAAAAGCAGCAAGAGAAAAGGAGACAGTTGCCCACAAAGGAGTGACCATAAGACTGGCAGCTCATTTCTCAAAAGAAACCTTACAGGCAAGAAGGGGCAGGAAAGAAGTATTCGACGTCATGAAAGGCAAGGACCTACATCCAAGAATACTCTACCCAGAAAAATTCATTTAGAATGGAAGGGCAGATAAAGTGCTTCTCAGATAAAGTCAAGTTAAAGGAGTTCATCATCACCAGTCCCTTATTATATGAAATGTTAAAGGGACTTACAAAAGAAAAAGAAGATAAAAAATATGAACAGTAAAAAGACAACAAACTCACAGTTATTAACAACTGAACCTAAAACAAAAACAAAACAAATGAAACAAATAACTAGAACAGGAACAGAATCACAGAAATTGAGATCACATGGAGGGTTATCAGCAGAGGAATGGGTGGGGAGAGAGGGGGAAAAGGCACAGAGAATAAGTAGCATAAATGGTAGGTAGAAGATAGACAGGGAGAGGTTAAGAATAGTATAGAAAGTGTAGAATCCAAAGAACTTATATATATGACCCATGGGCATGAACTAAAGGGGGGAGGGAATGCCGGTGGGAGGGGGTGCGCAGGGCAGAGGGGAATAAAGGGGGGGGAATCGGACAACTGTAATAGCATAATCAATAAAATATATTTTAAAAATGTTAGTTATCTTTAATTTTAAAATTTACTCAGGTTCCAAGGTATCTTGTGATCAGAGAAACTAGAAAAAGACCCAACGAGAGCCTTTGTCAACTCATCTTTTTAATCTCAAAATTGAGCCCCTTCAGTTCCAGTGTTTACAAGCTTTCTAGGTAGGGTGGGGACCTTGGTTCTCCTAGATGTTTGTTCAGCGCCTTACACAACTTTTCTCCTGGCTTATTTTCCTGCAGATAAGAGGTTGTAGATATAGGTGTTTCTGTATGTATTAGTTCAAAAGACCGGTGCAAAGGACAGGCAGGGAAAGCGGGCACTGACTCATAGCAGTTGTTGTCTGTTTGCGCCCCATGTCCTCCTTTTGAGGGTGAGAGCACAGTTCACCAAGTCCAGCTTTTCACATGCAGGCACTGTTGGATTCTTTCTGCATGACTCCAAGTACCTGAACACCTTTCCTGAATTGATAGTACAGAGAACCCTTGGCATCACCACGGGAAAGGGGTGGTGAGGCTGTGAGAACTACGTGGGCTGCGGCCAGGGCTGAGAATGTACATGGGATCATGAACGTAGTAAGTATCCTCGTGACACACAGTCATCATTACTGTTTGCTTGTTGATGCTGGACTACTACGTGCTGTTCAGGACTATTTCCAAGAATCTATTGTACATGTGTCCCTGGGGCTTAGAAGACATGATGAAAGAGGAATTTGGTATCCTTGCCAAGTCTCCTAAATAATGGAGATAATTTTTTAGGAGGAAGTGATGTGTTCATCTCAAGGCTGGAAGGGTGGAGAAGGAAGAAGGAAGCCTTAGCAAGTAAGAAAATCCTGCCTGCCCTCGCTGGTGTGGCTAGTGGATTGGGCACCAGCCTGCAAACCGAAAGGTCACTGGTTCGATTCCTGGCCAGGGCACATGCCTGGGTTGCAGGCCAGGTCCCCAGTTGGGGGCCTGTGGGAGGCAACGGATCAACGTATCTCTCACACATTGATGTTTCTCTGCCTGTTTTACTCCCTCCTTTCCCCTCTCTCTAAAAGTAAATTAATAAAATCTTAAAAAAAGGAAAAAGAAAATACTGCCCAAACCAAGACCAGGTTAGAGCATACCCTCTAGATCCACAGAATAGAGGTGAGGGGAGCTGCCCCACTTTGTTTCACTGAAAAACTCCTCATCTTAAATCTTCGTATTCCTGGTTTTCTGCATCACCAAACCCAGCTAGTTTTATTTCTCTATTTGCTTGTGACCACATCCTGATAGCTCTATTTCTTCTGGTTCTGGAATCCATTTTTCCATCTCCATCTGTCTAGCCATCAAAGTCAGTCTCTTACCATCTCTCACCCAGATTATGATTGAAATACAATAGCCTCCTAACTGTTCTCCCTGCTCTCAGTCTTGTCCCACCCTTCCCTTTTGTCTAAAAATAAATAAATAAAATCTTAAAAAAAACCCAAAAAACTGGTGAGGACAGGGATCTCGTAGGTCTAGGAGCTGTTCAGCAATGTTGTCAGTGCCCTGTCCCAGAGCAAATGATAAAAGTGATGTGGACAATTAGTGAGTGCTCAAAAGTCAGTGTGCGTTCGTAGTATGTTGATTTATAGAAGGGACATCTAAGTGCAGCAGAAGATACATATTATCCCACTGTACTCAGATAGCTAGTTAACTTATCTCTTTCCCCCAATAGACAATAAAGTCTTTTTTTATTTTTATTTTTTTAATTATTATTTTTTTAAAGATTTTATTTATTTATTTTTAGAGAGAGGGAAAGGGAGGGAGACAGAAAGGGAGAGAAACGGCAATGTATGGTTGACTCTCACATGGCCCTCACTGGGGACCTGGCCTGCAACCCAGGTATGTGCCCTGACTGGGAATCGAACTGGGACCCTTTGGTTCCCAGCCCACGCTCAATCCACTGAGCTACACCAGCCAGGGAGACAATAAAGTCTTTGATGGAAGAACCATGTCTTATTCATCTTTGTACACCTGGCCTCTCATAGACACCTATACACACACATAAAATAAATATTTGTTGTATGAAACAGTGAATCAATATCCATTTAAATGAAAGCTTTGTTTTGTCTAGCCTACAAGTTTTCACAAGTACTTTATGCATCCCAGCCGTAGCCGTCAGTGATCCTCCCTGACCTAACAGTACTCAACGCTGACCCAATAGTACTCAGGCCACTTTCCCTCTGGCTTCTCCCAAAGGGAAGGAGACAGAGAGCCAAGAGATTGTGTTCCCTGTGCAAGATTCTTTCTGCTTCCTTCCACCATCTCTTCTAGCACCATTTTGTCTTCGGGAACTCCTAACATGCATTTGTTCTTGGGATGCTTCGTTAAGTTCTTGATGAGCTAATATCTTACTATCTTATTTGACATAATACAATGGAAAGAATGTGCTTTGAAATCAGATGTAGGTTCCAATAGGAACCCACCAATTACTAGCTTCGTGATCCTGAATGCTTTTTTAAACCTCTCTGGGTCTCAGGTTACACATATGTTCACTGAAAATACTACAAGTATAAATGAGACAGATACATGCAATGACAGTTGTCACGATGCTTGTCACGTGACAGGTGGCCAGTGAACATCCATTCTGCTTTTGTGGCTTACAGATAGAGGCATGAGGGAAGTTAGCTGTGCTAGGGTAGGTAATTTGAAATGGAAAGAAAAGGAAAAAGATGCAGAATGAACATACCAACTTGCTCCAACATGAATCAAAGTCAGTTATTAACTTTTCTTTTTTTACTGAACTATATACAGCATACCAAAGTTCTAAAAAATGTAACAAATGGCTTTAAGGGGGAAACAAACCCATATGTTTCTAAAACGGCAACAGAAGTAGCCCTGGCCAGGTTGCTCCGTTGGTTGGAGTGTCATTGTCCTGTACACCACAGGCTGCGGGTTCAGTCTCCACTCAGGGCACATACCCAGGTTTCAGGTTCAAGTCTCTGGTTGGGGCACATGCAGGAGACCACAGATCGATGTTTCTCTCTCTCATCAGCCTTTCTCTCTCTCTCTCTCCCCCTCCCCCCTCCTTCTCTCTCTCTCAAATCAATAAACATATCCTCGGGCAAGGATTACAAAAAACAAACAAACAAAAAAGAAAAAGGACTAAAACCAACTTAACAGCTCAAAAGGAGGGTATAATGCCCACTCCACCTGTCTCCAATGTCATGGCTTTTACCCATTTTTCTCTTCTGCCAAGTTCTAGGCTGCTCATGCATCCCGATGGTTCACAAGGACGAGGTTGTGCTGTGCTAGTGTGGGAATGCCCATGTGCTCACTCTTGCTGTGGAGGAGGGGGAAGCAAGAGGTAGAACTGGAAGACAGGGAGCTAAAAATAGTACAAGCCACTCCGGGCCCTACCTTCAGGACTGCACCACCTCTTCCCCACCAAAGGGAAGCCCTAAAAAGCCTGAGGAGAGAGAGACCCTTGATTTTCCTTTGGAAAACTCCTTTTCCTCTACAAAAGAAATGACTATGAATCATGGTGTCTTCCTGTCTCCCAGCCAAGGGGAGGTCACTGACATACCTGAAGCTTGGGCTATCAGATGCTCTTGACCTGGAATTTTGATGTTGAGAGAAATGACACAAAAACTGAAAATTGGCCCTGACTGGTGTAGCTCAGTGGATTGAGCACGGGCTGGGAACCAAAGGGTCCCGGTTCGATTCCCAGTCAGGGCACATGCCTGGGTTGCGGGCCAGGTCCCCAGTGAGGGCCATGTGAGAGGCAACCATACACTGCTGTTTCTCTCCCTCTCTTTCTCCCTCCCTTCCCCTTTCTCTAAAAATAAATAAAATCTTAAAAAAATAAAAAATAAAAAATAACTGAAAATTGTTCTAAATCATTTGCTCTGGTAGCAATGGCCTAAAGAAACAGAGTTATTCCTGACACCTGAGTTCCTGAAGCTTCCCTTGTACTTTTATAAAATACAGCTTCTCAGCCTCTCCTTCTGCTCTGTGAGAACCTCTAGATCCTCGCACTAAGCAATGCCAAAGGTCAAAATTTGGGAGGTAGGAAGAGTCACTTGAGGTCAAACACTTACTAAGGCACAAAACTGATTTTACTTAAGCCATTCAAATCCCAAACGCTGGCTTTATGGCACAAGACTGGGAAGGCACAGGAACTTCCGAGTCAGCTTTGCCAGGGTAAATTCGGTTAAAACACCAGATTCTCTAGCTGTGCCGTTGCAATTCAAATAAGCCCCGCGGATTCTAGGAAAAGGTCAGCCCTGCTGCTCTAGGTGGGTAGATTTAAATGGGTCTGGTAAGAGGCAGTGCCCAGGCTGCATTATACAATTACATAACAGATGACGACGGAAAAGCTGCCACTGCAGTGAGGTCAATCGGCATTTAAGAAATCGCTGCGTGGGAACACTTTCAAACCACAACCCTCCACGAGGAGCCTACATTTCCCAGAAAATCCTCATTCCTTCATTTAGGCAGCAATTTTAAAGTCAGCTGGAACCACCCTTTTAGCACAGCAGCCACTGAGAAAGGATCAGACTGGTTTTTACTTTCCTATAAGCAGTGTCTCCTTCAAGGCATTTTGTATCCCTGAGATGTCACACTTTTTTGAAGTTATTTTCAGCTTCGGTTTGAAAAGCAACCGAAATCAGCAATAACCAGCCTTCTCTGCGTGGAGTTGAGGGAGCCAGAGTGAACCAGGGAAAGGAGTGCATCGTTCCTTAAAAAACATTTACCATTTACCTCAACCTATTAAAATTTCTTCTTTTGCTGTTTGTTTTTGTTGTGGGTGCCACCCCAGCATTCTAATGGGGAAGAACCTGTATGTATTCTTTTATTCCATAAACTTTTGTTGAATGAGTACCGATTAAGTGCCAGGCACTATACGCTGCACCAGGCCCTGGTACACTGGGCAGGCAGGCAACCCGGGAGGAGCTGGTATTCTGATGGAGGAAGACAGAAACGAACACCATGATTTCAGATCTGCTTGGCCCACAGGTAGCCCCTGGGTCTAACTAATGGGAGAAGAGGATTCCTATGTCCTTACTTTCCAGATGGAAATTGTTGTTTGCCTGAAATAGCAATTAGACAAACACTTCAGACAAGGAAAATCAAGACAGGAAATTGTTGACCTCAAATACATTCAAAGAAGGAAAATCTTTGAAGGAAGCTTTACTTTTAATGATTTATTTCAGTATTTCTTTGTTCTCTTTTGGAATCTTTTAACAAACACCTTCATTGGTGGGATGCTGGATGATTTTGCGGAGCCCTTTCTGCTGTGATCTCATTTGGAAGAAGGAGGAAGCAGGTGTTATTGTGATTTCACAGATGAGTAAACTGAGGCTCACAGGACTTTGCTCTCGTTCTCATCTGGCTTATGTGTGACTAGATGCCAGCCGTTCCCCTTGCCTGGTCAGCACCAAGGCACTTCTCCCTCTTTCAACTTCCTCGTCACCATCATTTACTTCTATCACAGAATGCCCCACGGCTGTGGGTTTCATTGAAATTAGCTGTAATATTTTGACTGGGACACACTCCTAGAAAGTACATACCCCTGTAATTTGCTACCATCGTTTGTCAAAAGTTATTACTTAAAAAAAATTTTTTTCCCCTGGCTCAGAGACCATTCCGGAAAAGAACCAAGTTTCCAACGGGCCATTTGCTTTCCTAGCAGTAAGGTCATTGGAAGCGACCCAGAGAGGACACAATGCACCTAATTATTGTTTTGTATCCAAAACACTAAAAGCAGAAATACTGATGCCATATTAATAAGAGCAGCCTCTGAATTTGTAACAAAAAATTGAGTTGTCCATGAACCATTTGCATAATTCATTCATCCATCCTTACAAAAATTTGATCAATTTGGTGAAAAGAGGATGGAAACGATTTACAAATAAACCATTTGTTATAATAATACAGCTGCCTCTATTACTGAAAGTTAACATTTTATCTAACATCTATTACAAATCAGGCCTTATGCTAAGTGTTTCACATAATTATCTAATTTAAACTTTACCCCACCTTTTAGGTAGGTGCTATTTTTTTGAGAGTTGTTAGAATTTTTATTTAGTTGAATATTTTAGAACAACAAAATTTATAAGGTATTCATTATAAACTATTGGTTCTAGCTCTTTGGTTTATATCAATTACAGTTTACCAAAGGGCATGCTGTTTGCTTATTTTTTATTTTTCATTTATAATTGACATTCAGCATTATATTAGTTTCAGATTAGACGTTTATATGACTTACAAAGTGATCCCCCTGCTAAGTCTAGTAGCCATGCGACACCACATATAGTTGTCACTATATCATTGACTATACTCCTTAAGCTGCAATTTACATCCCTGCGACTGTCCTGGAACGGACAATTTGAACTTCCTAACCCCTTCATCTTTTGCACCCAGGCCTCTAACTGCCCCCTTCCATCTGGCAACCATGAGTCTGTTCTCTGTATCAGTGAGGTTATTTCTGTGTTGTTTGTTTGTTTGTTATTTTTTAGATTCACATATAAGTGAAATCATGCAGTATTTGTTTTTCTCTGACTAATTTCACTTAGCACAATGCCCTCTGGGTCCATTCATGTTGTTACAAATGGTAAGATTTTATTCTTTTTTATATCCAAGTAATATTCCATTGTATATATGTACCACTTCTTTATCCACTCATCTATCAATGAACACTCAGGTGGCATCCATATTTTGGTTATTGTAAATAATGCTGCAATGAACATAGGGATGCATCTTTTCAAATTATTGTTTTTTATTTCTTTGGATAAAGAAACAGAAGTAAGCTTATTGGGTCTTACGGTACTTCTACTTTTAATTTTTTGAGAAATCTTCATACTGTTTTCCGTAGTAGCTGCACCAATTTGCAATCTCACCAACAGTGCACGATGGTTCCCTTTTCTCCACAACCTCATCAACACTTGCTGATTTATTGATGATACCCATTCTGACAAGCATATGGTGATATCTCACTGTGGCTTTAGTTTACATTTATCTGATTAGTGATGTTGAGCATCTTTTCATGTGTCTACTAGCCCCTTGGGAGAAATGTCTGTTCAGGCCCTCAGCCCCTTATTTAATTGGATCGTTTGTCTTTTTGGTGTTAATTATAGTAGTTCCTTATATATTTGAATACTAACCCTTTATCACATGTATCATTGGAGAAAATCTACCATTCAGTAGGTTTTTGTTTCATTTTGTTGTTAGTTTCTTTGCTGTGCAAAAACATTTTAGTTTGATGTAGTACCATTTATTTATTTTTTCTTTTGTTTCCCTTGCCTGAGGAGACATAATCCACAAAAATATTACTAAGAGCAATGTCAGACAGTTCACTGCCTATGTTTATTCTAGGGGTTTTGTGGTTTTAGGTCTTACATTTAAGACTGTGATCCATTATGCGTTCTTTCTTGTATATGGTACCCCATCGTAATTCGGTCTCCTTTGTTACAGAATAATTAACCAAATAGGCATAGGTTTATTTCTGGGCTTTATTCTGTTCCATTGATCTATATGTCTGTTTTTATGCCAGTACTATGCTGCTTTGATTACTATAGGCTTGTAGTATAGTTTGAAAACAGATACTATGATACATCCAACTTTGTTCTTATTTCTCAAGATTGCTTTAGTTATTCAGGATGTTTTGAGGTTTCATATAAATTTTAAAGATTATTGCTTTTAGTTCTGAAAAGAATTCCATTGATATTTTGATAGGAATTGCATTGAATCCATAGATTTCTTTGGATAGTATGGACATTTTAATGATGTTAAGTCTTCCTATCCATGAGCACAGTGTATACTCTCATTTATTTGTATCTTCTTCAATTTCTTTCTTCAGTGTCTTATTTTTTTAAATACAGGTCATTTACCTTTTGGGTTAAAGTTATTACTAGTTATACTACTTTTGACACAATTACAAAATGAAATTATTTTCTTAATTTCTCTTTCTGATACTTCATTATTGGTATATTAAAAGCAACCAATATCTGATATTAACTTGTGTCCTGCTACTTTACTGAATTCATTTATTAGTTATAATAGTTTTTTGGTTGAATCTTTAAGGGTTGTCTCTATATGGCATCATGTCATCTGGAAATAATGAAAGTTTTACTTCTTCCTTTCCAATTTGGGTGCCTTTTATTTCTTCTTCTTGTCTGATTGCAGTGGCTAGGACTTCCAATACTATCCTGAATAAGGGAGGTAAAAGCAGACATGCCTATCTTGTTCCTGATGTTAAGAGAAATACTTTTAGTTTTTCCCCATTGAGTATGATGTTAGCTGTGGGTTTGTTATAAAGGATCTTTATTGTGTTCAGGTATGTTCTCTCTAGTCCCACTTTGCTGAGAGTTTTTTTCATAAACCAATGCTGGATTTTGTCATATATATTTTTTCTGCATCGATTGATAAGACCATATGATTTTTACCTTTCATTTTGTTTATGTGGTGCATCACATTAATTAATTTGCAGATATTGAGCCAACCTTGCATTCCAGGAATAAGTCCTAGTTGATCATAGTGTATAATCTTTTTAATGTATTGCTAAAATTTGGTTTGCTGATATTTTGTTGAGGATTTTTACATCTATATTCATTAGGGATATTGCCCTATAATTTTTTTTATTTGTAATGCCTTTGGTTTGGGAAGCAGGGTGTGCTGGCCCCCTAAAATGAGCATGGAAGCCCTTTCTCCTGTTGAATTTTTTGGAATAGTTTGTGAAGGACAGGTGTTAATTCTTTGACTCTTTGGTACAATTCATCTGTGAAGGAATCTGGTCCAACATGTTTGTTTGTTGGAGGGTTTTGGGTTTTTTTCCTGATTCAATTTTGTTTATAGTTACAGGTCTGTCCAGATTTTCTGTTTCTTACTGAATCGATCTTGGAAGATTGTATGTTTCTAGGAATTAATCCATTTCTACCAAATTGTCTAATTCGTTGGCATATAATCATTTGTTATAGTTTCATATAATCCTTTGTATTTCTATTGTATCAATTGTCACTTCTCTTTCATTTCTGATATTATTTACTTGGATACTTTCTCTTCTTTTCTTGATCAGTCTACTTAAGGTTTATCAATTTTGTTTATCTTTTCAAAGAGCTATCTCTTATTTTTATTGATTTTTGTATTTTTTAGACTCCATTTTATTTCTGCTCTGATCTTTATTTTTTCCTTCCTTTTACTTATTTTGAGCTTTGTCTTTTTTTTCTAGGTTTTTTTTTTAGGTGTGAGGTTAGATTGTTTATTTGAGTTTTATTTGTTTCTTGAGGTAGGCCTTTACTGCTATTAATTTCCCTCTTAAAAGTGCTTTCTCTGTGTCCCATAGATTTTGGGTTGTTGTGTTTCCATTCTGATTTGTTTTAAGGTAACTTTTGATTTTTTTCTTGATTTCATTGTTAACCCATTCATTGTATAATAGCATGTTACTTAGCCTCCATGTATTTGTATTTTTTAGTTTTCTTCTTGTAACTGATTTCTAGTTTCGTACCATTGTGGTTGGAAAATATGCTTCATTAGATTTCAATATTTTAAATGTAGTGAGACACGTTCTGTGTCCTAACTTGTGGTCTATCCTGGAAAATCTTCTATGCGCACTTGAAAAGAATATATATTCTGCTGCTTCAGGGTGACATTATCTGAAATATATAAATTAAATCCATCTGGTGTAGTGTATCATTTAAGACCTCTGTTTCCTTGTTGATGTTCTGTCTGGAGGACCTATCCATTGATAGTAACAGGGTGTTAAAGTCCTCAAAACGTCAGGTCCATCAATATTTGCTTTATATATTTAGGTGCTCCTACATTGGATGCACAAATATTTATAAGTGTTATGTCTTCTTGTTAGACTGATCACTTTATCATTATGAAATGGCCTTATTTATCTTTTGTTATCAACTTTTTTAAAAGTCTATTTTGTCTGATATAACTTTGCTACTCCAGCTTTTTTTGTTTGCATTGGCATGAAATATCTTTTCCCCTCCCTTTGCTTTCAGTTTGTATATGTCTTTCAATCTGAAGTGAGTCTCTTGCAGACGGCATATGTAAGGGTCTTGTTTTCTTATCCATTCAGCCACCCTGTGTCTTTTGATTGGAGGATTTAATTCATTTACATTCAAAGTAATTATTGATAAATAAGTTATTGCCATTTTATTATTCATATTTAAGATTTTTCCCTTCTTCTTAAATAAGTCTCTTTACCATTTTTTGTAATACTAGTTTGGTGATGAACTCCTTTAGCTTTTTCTTGTCTGATAAACAATTTATCTTTCTTTCAATTCTAAATGATAACCTTGAGGAGTAGAATAATCTTAGTTATATGTTTTTCCTTTTCATATTTTGAATATTTTGTGCCAGTCCTTTCTGGCCTGCAAAGTTTCTTTTGAGAAATCATCTGACAGTCTTATTGGAGCCCCCTTGTAAGTAACTTAACTGCTTTTCTCTCACTGCTTTTAAGATTCTCCCTTTGTCTTTAACTTTGGCATTTTAATGGTAGTGTGTCTTGGAGTATGCCTTTTTGGATTAATCTTATTTGGTAGTCTGCACTTCCTGAACTTGTATGTCTATAGTCTTCACCAGGTTAGGGAAGTTTTCAATCCCTTGCTTATACTCTTCTCCTTCTGATACCCTTTTGATGCGACTGTTGTTATGCTTGATATTGTCCCAGAGGTTTCTTAAACTATCTTCAATTTTTTAGTTCTGTTTTTTTGTTTTGTTTTTGTTTTGTTTTTTTGCTGTTTCAATTGGGTACTTCCTGTTACCTTGTCTTCCAAATTACTGATTTGATCCTCTGCTTCCTCCAACCTATTGTTGATTCCATCTAATGCACTCTTCATTTCTGATTGGTTCTTTTTTATAGTTTTTACATATTTTTTTCACGTTTACTATCTCTTTGTTGAATTTCTCACTGAGTTAATCTATTCTTCTTCTGGGACCATTGAGAATCATTATAACCAGTGTTCTCAACTCTGTATCTAGTGCATTGCTTGCCTCCATTTCATTTAGTTTTTTCTGGAGTTTTGTTCTGTTCTTTCATTTGGGTTAGGTTTCTTTGTCTCTGCACCTTGGCCGCCTCCTTGTATTTGTCCCTATGAATTAGGTAGATCTGCTACATCTCTAAGTCTTGGCAGGGTAGCCTTATGAAGTAAGTATCCTTTGAGGTCCAGCGGTGCGGTCCTCCTGGTCACCTGACCCAGGTGCTCCAGGGGTATCTCTGTGTGCGTCGTATGTGCCCTCTTCTTATTGTTGGCTGTTGGCACACTAGTGGTAGGATTGACACTCAGTCCAATTGACCATGAAGACTGGCCTTGACTACAGCAGAAAGACTGTTATGCAGGGGCTGACCCCATGGAGAAGGGTTTACTTTAACGAGGCTCTGGTACCTGCTGAGCCCACACTTTGGGTGTGTCATGTGTGGAGCCAATTGGGTGGTACTCTGTTGTAGTCTGAAGTCAGCCTCTGGGTGTGTCAGTTCAGGTGCCTCTTGGGAGAGGCTCACATGTCGGTCAAAGTCAGCCACTGCCTGTGCTCAGCTCAGACCCAACTAATAGGAGCTACAAAGTGGTCTTCAGTTGGTAGTTACCTGTGCTGGGCTTGGAGGTGCCTGGGAGAGGCTATGCTGTGATCTGAGGCCAGCTGCCACTGGTGCCAGGCTTGGGGCCACTTAGCAAGAAGTACAGGGCACATTGAGGTCAGCTGCTTCTTGTTTGGAGTGCATGGACTTTTCAGCTATTTTAGGAAAGTTTAAAGTGCAGACTGAGGTCAGCCACTTGGGAGGAACATCCACCGAAGGAGGTTTGGTACTGTGCATAAGTTGGGAAGGGCAGGTTCTCAGGGAATTACCATCGTAGGGTGAATTGTGTCAGCCGGGTTGATGGAGATTCATTGTTTCCTGCCTGCACCTGTGACTGGAAGATTGGAGAGCTCAACAAAGGAACAATGGCACCTGTGCAGCCTGGCGTGAGACTGGAACCCCTCACTCCTCAGGGGGATATCCGTAGTCAAGATAGACTTCTAGATTCTCAACCACCACACATGGTGTGGGACCAGCCAGTTTGTATATCTGCCCCTCCTACCAGTCTTGACATGGCTTCTTCTTATATCCTTAGTTATAGTTCTGTTCAGCTAGTGTTCAGGTGGTTCTCAAGGGTGGTTGTTCTATCATTTAATTGTAATTATGATGTAGTTCTGGGAGGAGGCGAGTACCACATTACCTACTTCTCCATCTTGACAGGAAGTGGGTAGGTGCTATTATTATAACCATTTTACAAGTGAGGAAATTGAGGTTCCCAACAGGTTAACTTTTTTGCTCAACAATACATAGTTACTTAGGGGTGGAGCTAGTGCTGGAATCCAGGGCTATCTGACTGCAGAACACTCTTTTCTGTTTACTGTTAAAATTAGGAGCGCAGATTATTAGAGTTAGATCTTAGCCCATTCCCTATTTTATGTAAGAGGGAGAAGAGACCCTAGAATATTAAGAATCTACTTAAAGTCACACAATATGTTTTCAGCAACAGAATGAGATTTGCTTCTGCATTGTCTCTCCCAACTGGAGAAAAGCTATAATGAGTCTTTGGGTATTTGCCTCTCAATTTACAGAGGAATATGTTTTGAGAGTTTGAGTCAAGAATACCCATGCCATGTAAAGTGGAATCTTCACAATCTTATACTCAAGAACCCAATTACAAGGCTGTCTATTAAGTCATGAGAAACATTTCTAAACAATTGTAAACAAGCCATATTCCAGTAGGAATCTCCAATTCCACCTGGATCTGCTCTCTTAAGAGCAAATCTGGAGAACAATTATCTGTTTCATAATGTGTATTTATCTCAAGCTTCCAGGGGAGTCATCTTTGAAAAACTCATAAGCAGAAAGTTAACTTGTAATAAACTGATGGTGAAGCTGCAGGTTTTATTACTTTTATTGCTTTGGCTGTTTTTCTTCTTTTTTTTTTTTTTCTTTGAAGAGCTCAATAAACCATGCTGAATGTTAACAATCCATTAGCTCTAAAGAAAACATTTTTAGCTCCCAGAAAATTCATTTTCCTTCCCAAATTTGAACCTGTAAACACAAAAGCCTTTTGTCTTATAAAAAGGCTTAGCAATAGTTGTTTCCACAAGATTAGCCCCATTGATCTGCAGCACCTGTGCTTCTAGAAAATGTAGGACAGTATCAATTTTTTACCATTTGTCCAGGAAGCTATGCTTGGACTAATGTTATTTATCCAGCTGGGTATATTGATGACAACAGAGAAGATCAAAGCAATTGCAGATTGCATAACATCTGAGATCTGTCCTGATAATCAATCAAGCCTGAAGCATATGAACCTGATTACAAAGTGCCTTTTTATACACCCTTTTAGGGTACTGATAAAGCAGAAGACATTGCTACCTGTACTGGCCATAACACACTTCAAGGATTCCTATGACCCCTTTTTATGTCATTCTGTAGTTCTGCTTAGTTTTCCGGCACAGCGAACACACCATATGCACAAGATGAAAACCCTAACAGAATTTGCAGCAATAGGACCCTTACGGTTGTTAAAAAACAAACAAACAAACAAAAAAGGATGTGGGAAGAGGAGGGAGGTGTGTGCCACCCCCAGTGGGCCTGCTTTAGCCCTCTCTGCAGGAAAGAAGTCTCAACAACTGCACCCCCATTTCTGTCCCCTCCTCCTGCACTCACCCTAACAGCAGGAAGGGAGCCGAGAGAACAGGAAAAGACACTCAGAGGGGAAACAGCCCTTGCAGTCTGTTTAACCTTGGGTGTTCAATGAAAGCATGAAGGCTGGGGATGGGCGGGACAAAACAGGAAGAGGAAAAATACAAGATGGTTTGGCAAGCAGAAAAATTTGAAAGAGAAAGAAAAAAAAACAAACCCCCAAACCACAGGCTGCATTTACCTGAGAAGCAAAAACCCAAAGGAAGCAATTTTACCTAGAACAATGCAAAAGTGGCAGGTGGGGAGAACCTCTATCCCCCTCCCCCGCCCCACAACACCAAACCCAGCTTCCTTCTAAGCCCGCCAAGGATTGCTCTCCCACTGACACTGGGCCTCACCCAGCTGTTTGGGAAGGAGCTTGTGTGAAGAAGGTAGAAAGAAAGAGGTTGCAGAGAACCTGCTGGCATGCCTCTTCTCTTTCTGAGTTTGAGAGCTTCTCAGAGAACTTGAAAGGCTGACAGCTAAATTTAATCAGGGTTAAATCAGCGAAATGAAGATGATGTTCTTATGCAACACGAATGAAAAGTGATTCTGTTGGTTCTTTCCCTATAAGGTAATGGTACAGACTCCTAGGAGCAGCCCCACAGTTTGGAAATGTTATGAATTCAGGGCAGGCAGGAAATGTGGAAATCTGGTTCATTGCTAATATTGTCTCCTGGGGACTTCAGGCCTGTAGGTTAAACAGGCAGGCTTCCACAGCTGGTATTCTGTAATGACAGCGCTTACTCACTCGCTCGCTCTCAGTTCAGAACAGGTCTTCATACATGGCACCCTAACTGCATTCTATGTTTAAGACAGCCGTTTTTTTCTTAGGAACTCCAGAGGTGTTCTGCAAAAGAAGCTTGCATAAACCTTACAGCCAGGGGCTTGGACTGAATGAAACCCTCGTTTGTTTCCAGAGAGTTCGGTGATCTGATTTTGTGCCAGTTTAATGATTTTAGAAAATGTATAGGTCCAGTTCTGGTTCACACTGACTTACCACATGATTTATTTTCTTTAAAGATAAATGTCACGGGCCCTTGATAAGATGTGATAGGAAGAAGTTCACTCCAGTAGCTGTCCTCCTAAAAACAAAGAATCCCTGTAAAAACATGAGAAAAACATCTGATAACCCCAAATGGAAAACCGGCCTATAAATTACCCGGCCAGGATTTCTCCCACTGTCAAGGTCACCAAAAACAAGGGCGGGTGCAGAATCTGTCACAGTCTAGAGGAGCCTCAGGAGACAGGACAACTGAAGTGGCACGGCGTCCTGGATGGGATGCTGGAACAGAAAAGGACACGAGCTCAAAAGTCAGAAAATGTGAGTAAGGTATGGGCTGAGGTGAATAATAATGTGTCATTTTTGTTTCCTTAGTTATAACGTATGTGTCATGCTGATACAAGATATTACCAATAGGGAGTATACGGGAACTCTCTGTACTATGTTCACAACTATTTTTATAACTCTGAAACTATTCTAAAATTGTTTATTAAAAATAAATGTTAAATGTTAGTTTGGTTCATGGTTCTGCAAAAACCAATCATTTGAGTTTATTTCAGGTTTCTATTCATGGCAGGTTTAAATGCTCGTTCCTAATGTCCCATCGTATTTTTAACCAAGAGGAAAATTGAAACATAAAGATAGGACTGATTCAAAGTGAGGGTGAGGTGGTAAAGGAGAATTTCCTCTTCTAGAACTCATCTATGTGGTTCTCCACAGAAGCACTGGCCTGTGGGTCTTGCCCAACTACCTCCTGCCAAGACGCTGGGAAATCAAGGAGTTTCAAGTATTACTTTTTAGAGAGTCTATGCATTGCAATAGGATACTTTGGAGAGGGGAAAACAGGTCTTAGCAATGGTTTTATAATGGTGGAATGTCCCTCCAAAAAGGCTGCAGTTGGTTGGGGAGAGAGAGCGGTTCCACTTGTCCTCAAGCCCGTCGGTCCTCACTGGCCAGGCTCTGCTCAAACGACACAGAGTCAGCCAGGCAGTATTAACGTAGTGGTGCGAATCCCCATTCCTAAGGTCATGACTTCCCAGAGTCCACCAAGGATAACGTGACTTCGCATCTCAGGCATGTGATGCAGTCAGTGTGGGAGTGAGTCCTGGAGTCCATGACAACAGGAAACTGCAGTTGGCCTCACAGAGATGAGCTGTACCTTGCTTTTTGGTCTTTAATAACCTGCAGCATTTCTGCCAACTATTTCACCAAGTTCTGCAACTGGTCACCTGACAGACTTTGGACTCATAAAGTTCTCAGTTCAAGTCCTCACTTCCAAGTTTGCCACTTCCTGGCTATGTAGCCCAGGTCAGGCTACTACTTAATCTTGCTGATTCTCAGGTTTTTCATCAGGAACAATAATGATGATCAGAATCCTGCTTTGATGGATTGTGGTGAGGATTAACTACACAGAGGATATGAGAGTCCCATACCCAATGTCCGGAATATAGTAGGTGCTGAACAAATATTCTCCCTCCTCCCCTTTTCCTTTCTTCTCGCAGAACTAGGACAGTGGGCACAGGCACAGTCTGGGCAGCTTGGCCCCTTTCACAAATGGTTCTCTCTGTTCTCACGAGATTAGCATTTCTAATAGGATCAGAAATTCTGCTAATTCATGGATCATTAATTCTGAGGTGTGCAAATAACCTCTTCTGATTTGTACAGAATCAGAAGCACTTCATGCTCTTTTAAGGTACACATTTATTATGTAGTTGTTGTTCATTAGAAAGGTCCAATTTTATCCCACCAGGAATCGTCTTAGCAGCCCTCTTGCTGGACAGTGAAGGTAAATGGAACCCAGCAGCTGTGCAAAGTGGACATTAGAGAGGGTTGTTTAAAATAGGACAGGAACCATCTGCTAACAGGACGCCTTGCACCTTCGGTAGGATTGTAGGAACAAATGCTTAAGAAACAAGGCGCCCAATGAGGCTAGGAGTGGTGGGGAAAAGGAAGCAAAAAGTAAAATATTAATAAAATAAAACAAAAGGCAAGTGCCCAGGCAGGGTGAACAAGAGACAAGCTGAAGGTGAAAAGGCTGAGGAAAGTTCCGATCTGAAACCCTGAGCGGGGACTCGGACACACTGGGCATGTATACTTCTGAATGGCAGCACCTTCATTGTAAATGGGTTTCCGTGGTGCTAAGCGTATCAGTGCGTGTGCTCTAGCATGCCTTGTCCCAGCAGCGTGGCCTGCCGGACTGTTACATCTCGTTGATATGAGAGAGCTTCAGCTTTTCTGTAAACCAAACCAGCGTTAAAGCAGCCAACCAAACTCTTAGTGTCATCATTATTATTCACAGTCTGCATTGTAACCTGGCAGCAACAGCTGTCAAGCAAGTCATCACTTAGGTCAAATATGATTGTGAGGAATTCCATGGAGATGTTTATATATTTGACCCAAATGGGTATTCTGAACCATTGTGGGGAGAATACATAGATTTTAATGGATTAATAGCTATTATTTTTGCTGTATTATTTTAGAAAACTTTTTAATCAAACAGATATTCATGTTTATGGTGAAAAATTTTGACAATGAGGACCAGCTAAATCAATAAATATTACCCATTATGCCATTAACTGATAATAATGCTATCTTTTTATTTTTGTTTTAAAATGATAGCCTGGCTGGCATGGCTCCATGGATTGACCATGGGCTGCAAACCAAAGGGTCGCTGGTTCGATTCCCAGTCAGGGCACATGTCTGGGTTGCGGGCCAGGTCCCCAGCAGGGGTCATGTGAGAGGCAACCACACATTGATGTTTCTCTCCCTCTCCCTCTCTTTCTCCTTCCCTTCCCCTCTCTTTGAAAAAAAATAAATAAATAAAATAAAATTATATTTATATTTTCAATATAAAAGTTTAATAAAACTATGAAAGAGAAGAAAAAGTCCATAATTATTTCATCTTAACTACTGTTAGAACTTTGGTAAATATTTTTTCAGGTACTTTTTTCCATCTCTATGAATAATATTCCATCTTTAACATGGCTGGGAGCAGACTGTATATCTGATTTAGTATCGTGACATTTTTCCCTGATGTTGCCACAAGTTTTTTTCAGGGTTACAGGGTTTCTCTTCAAAAATCTTTGTTTCTCAGGGAACCCTGAAATCACAGAATAGTTACACTATTGCTTATATTAAACTATTCCCCTATGGTAGGGATTTAGTTTGTTTCCAGATTTTTGTTATTAGAAATACCATGGTATCCAAGTAGTACTACCATAGCCAAAGTTTTAAAGATCTTGGAAATGGTGCCCTCATGTTACTTTAAGTTGTTCCTCTTTGTAAGCAGACATGGACTGAGTGCAGGTGCTGGGACACGAATGTGAGGAAGACGCAGGCCCTGCGCTCAGGAGACTGCGGTGGGGACAGGGCGTGGAGGAGACAAACGCCCATACAGCGTACTTTAACTCGCTTGAGCAGTGCGACACTAGACGGAAGGGCCTGGTCCTATGGGCTAACATATAAAAATCATCTGCATTGTACCTGGCACATAGCAAGTGCTCAAAAACAAAGTGACGATGACGACGATTTGCAGCCATCACATTTCCGATAAAATCATTTAACTGCTGGCTTCCGTGATTCACATTTAGGGGAAAAGTAAATAAAGTCAGGAGAGCAACAAAATGTACTCCTTGAATTATAAAAATCAGTGATAACCCATGCATGCTCAGACTATGCCAAAGAGCAAAGACTATCCAGCTCCTTCTAATTGCTAAAATAAAGTTCCTTACGGAACGAAAACCCCCTCTGTGGAGATGTTCTAATGGCATGGTGTCCTCCTCGCCAAAACGCTGCCGGGTGGAAGGACTTGGCTGTTCTGAGTGACGTGGGTCAGATAGCTATTTTCAGATAACAGGTAGGTCAATTTTGTTGTAATTCTATTTCTTTTTAAAATTATGTATATATTAATATAATATGATACAGTGTAATAGAAAACTTTGTGGGTCAAGGCAGATGTGGGAACTGTAAAATTTTCCACAGGTAGGGTTTTCTGCTTGTCACTCCCAATTCCCACCATTGCCTTCAGCAGCCAGGTCTGCGGACCTGAACAATGGTTAATGTTTAAAAGGGTACAGCGTGTTCTGATCAGCAGCCCTGCTCGTTTCCTCTTCCTGATGCTGTTGCTGTGATCACAGGGCTCAGGGGAGGCCTTTCATGACAGGAGAACACAGCAGACATGATGCTCAAGCCGTAATAAATGTGAGATTAGAGTTGCTTGACGATAAAGGACTTGCAGCCTTAAGGAAAAACTTGAATTGGCTTGGGCCTCGGTGGGGAAAGTTTTACTGGAGTACATGGAAATAATCCACGGCCACCATGGAAATATACATAAGGTTTTCAGAGAGGAAATGAAGCAAACGCTGCATTAAACTGCAAGTACCGTGGGACATAAATAAGCTGAATGTAGACTCTCTGGCGAGAATGTGATGAGAGCACCGCTGGCATTGGCTCGTCCAACCGACGACTGCAGTGGGAAGAAGCACATGGCCTGCCCATCAAACCTCAAACACAAAGTGCTTTCCAGTCCCTCAACTGCGCTCCTTCTTCTCTTACTGATTTCATCCTCGTTAATGCCCCATGCAATGATCCGTGAGAGCAGCACAATGCAGCTGCTGACATTTCCCCTAAGTATTATGCCCAGTCTTCTTCCTCCAGATCCAATTAGCTCCACATCTTTCAAACTTTACTCAGCATTTCTCCAAGAAGCTCTCCCTGGTTCCCCTGTAGTCCTTCCTTATCACTGCAAACCCTCAGCAGTTCTTCGTCAATCGATTTGCCGTCTCACTATTGCTGGGTATTGTGCTCGGCACTGGGCTGGGTCCTGGGCTGCACAATGCATAAATCCAAGTCGTTGCCCTCATGGAGGTCACAGTCCACACACACACACACACAAATGGTCTCATAAAATGAGATGATAAGGGCAATGGCTGAGAGAGGCATGCGGAAACACGAAGACATTCATACTTCAGGGAGTCAGAGGCTTCCTGGAAAAGCTGAGTTGCCCAGGGTGAGGAGAAGCTGTGCGGGTACAGGAAGGTGGGGGGAGGCAAGGACGCTGTGCGCACGGGTGGCAGAGGCCAGGAACAGGTGTGACAGGCCTGTGTTCCAACTTGTGCTCTGGTGCATCGGTCATCTTCCACACGCCGATGAGAAGTTCTCTGAATTCAGGTTCTTTTTCCTACAACTGAATTATATAAGCTCTTCCAGGGAATCATATTTTCTGCTTATTTGGCCTTCTTCCTCATCAGCCTGTTATAGTCCCTTGTGTTCTCCAAAGAGTGTGTTCCACCATCCTGGGAAACACTGCCAACTCACTGGCTGCCTCCTGGGCACGCTGTCCAACAGGGCTAACTCGGCTCTGTGGCTGCGGGAAGACGTACCATGCGCTCAGCAGCAAGCCGAGGCCCAGGAAGACACCTTTCACTCGAAGCGTGGAGTCATCCAACTCATCCATCTCACTTGGAAGCTCCATGGTCCCCATCAAATGCCACCTCCTTGCTGTTTCCCATTCTTAGCCTTTGTGATGATTAGCCTTATATTTTATATTCAAAAAGTTCTGCAATGTTATTGCTATTGAGTTCATTGGACAATGAAATATGTCACTGAACAAGTATGGAATGGAAGTTCTAAGTATCTCACAAAGAGAGAAAATAATCATTTTTTAAAATTAACTCCCCCTTTGAAAATTTATTTTTAGAAAGAGGGGAAGGGAGGGAGAGAGAGAGGGAGAGAAACATCAATGTGCAAGATCAATCAGTTGCCTCTCCTGAGCCCCCAACTACATCCCCAGCTAGGGACCTGGCCCACAACCCAGGCATGTGCCCTGACCGGGAATTGAACTGGCGACCTTTTGGTTTGTGGGACAGCGCCCAACTCACTGAACCACATCAGTCAAGGCAATTAACCCCTTTTTTATTGATGTTGTTGCTACCTCAAAAGTTGTAAATGCTGAATCCTTGATTGATCTGATTTTATTTAAAGGTGGAAATACTTAGTGAGCAAACAGGCCAGGGTCTTATAGACCTTTGAGAGCTTTGCTGCGTCCCTCAGACCAGGCTGAGGCGAGGGATGTGTTTCTGGCCTCTCGTTTGGCCCCTAGGTAAACAGACCTCCACATTCCAAGGCCGCCAAATTGCCATCTTTCATGGATGATTAAATCCTAACCCCTTCTCCCACTGCCTGGGGTCAGTGGTGGAGGAAGGAAAAGTAGAACATCAACAGCAGGGTAAACTCATTCCAAAAAAAAAAAAAAAGAAAAGAAAAAAGGCCTAAGCGAGTTTTACAGGCTTTGCTGCTTCAAAGCTGTCATTTCAAGGTTATGGCTTTAGAATAACAAGAGGCAGCTGTCCACCTGAACCCCCCTTAATGGAAACAGCAGGATCTAGCTTGCCTCTGGAAAGAAGAAAGAAAAATCCAGGAGCATGGAGCCCAGTGGGGAATTGTGATCACTGAACCTAGAGCTTTGGGAACTACCAAATAATCTATGAAAACCTTTGTTTCTTATGGCCCAGCAGCACATCCTAAATCATATGTAGTGTGAAAATGAAACTAACGGCCTGTTTTCAATCCCCCAACTAGAGTTTCCAAACGCTGATGATACCCCAATAGTCCAATCCTCCGTGGATGAAATGGTTAAATAAAAGCCACTTCCAAACCCAAGGCCTATGTCACCAAGGGAGAAGAAAGGTGAAAATACTTCCTAGTCTGGTTAGACTTCGCAGTTCCCAGATCAAGTAATCCAGTTCAAACGCATGAGGAAAACTTGTACGTGAACACTGTGGGAAAGCAAATACTTCCAAACAGACCTTTGCTCCAAGCCTCAGTGTCCTCAGTATATTAGAGATATTAATGTCGAATCAAAGGGATAGTTGTAAAGATTTCACAAGATAAACCCTGGCTGGGTGCCTCAGCTTGTTAGAGCATCATCACACGCACCAAAAGTTTGCCAGTTCGATTCCTGGTCTGGGCACATACAGGTGGATGATGGATGTTCCATCAGCTGATGGATGTTTCTCTCTCACATTTATGCCTCTCTCTCTCTCCCCCCCAAATCAATAAACATATCCTGGGGTGATTAAAATGCACACAGTAGGTGCTCAGGGGATACATGTTTTTATACCTGCAATGAACGCTTCAGTGCTGCCTGAGTTTTCCTCCCTCTCAATCACATGCACAGGATGGTGAGAATGCATAAAATGCTTTCCAATACTTCTACGGCCTTTCCTTACCTTTAAAGATAACAGGCCAACAGAAATGAAATTAGAAGGAGAAAAGCATTTATTAACCAACGTTGCTCTAATTAGAGAACAATGCCTGTTTTTCCCAACCAGGACACCATTGCTGGAGAAATGACCTTCTAAATTTCTTAAGAACAGTCCCAGCAAAATGTAAAGTTGAAGTAATGATCTGGCCAAGAGGGCATTTTACAGATAACTTCATAACTTCACTGAATCCAGCTCTCAAACCTATTGCAAAACACCAGCACCCTTGCAAGCTGCCTTATTGATATCATCAACCGCCAGGCAGGGGATGTTTGACAAGCGTAGGTTTTTAACGACAAATGACATCTATAGACAGCCAGAGAAGGTCATTCATGATTCCCAAGCCTTTCATTTCATGGATGAGTATGCTGAAACCAGAGAGGTTATGATTTGCCCAAGATCACAAGGCTAGATAGAAAAATTTATGAGAAATAATTTCTAGTCCACTTCATTTTTTCAAAAAATGTTTATTAAATGCCTAGTATGTACTGGCTATGTTGGAGAAAAGATGAGCATGACATAGTCCTAATACTCAGGGATCATGTAGCCTGAGAGGATGAGAGACAAGAGAAAATTCAGTTCTAGGACAATGCAGAGTGAAGGATGGAAAGGGGACTCGGAGCACCAGGCAAGGACTCAAAATTTAGAGACACCAAAAGCTCAGCAATCAAGATCAGAAAGGTATCTGTACGACAGAGTTTTCTTCTTGGCTCATGCTCCAGTATGGTTCAGGAGGCACTATTGTCAATCCTGTCTTTATTTAACATGTTAATGTTTCGTTTATCCTGGATAGACAAATTTTTTGGCATTAATTTTGACTAATTAAAATATTGCATTAAGCCCGGCTGGTGTAGCTCAGTGGATTGAGTGCAGGCTGGGAACCAGAGGGTTCCGGTTCGATTCCCAGTCGGGGCACATGCCTGGGTTGCGGGCCAGGTCCCCAGTGAGGGCCATGTGAGAGGCAACCATACATTGCTCTTTTTCCCTCCCTTCTCCTCTCTCTAAAAATAAATAAATAAAAAATTTTAAAAATATATTGCATTAAAATACTCCTCATCTTGAACTCTGAGTTGTTTTGGTGCTCCCCTATAAAATTCTGCACCTTGGGCGAGGGCGTTACTGTAGTCTCCAGGGGAACCTCACTGAGGTCCCCTGGGGTGGGAGGGAAAGGAGCGTCCTCTGTGTGAGGTCCAGCAGAGGTACGGGGTGCTCAGGTTCTGCCTCCAAAAGGCTTACAGGTTCTAGGGAGCCCCACGGGGAGGGGGAGGACCTTTTCAGCTATGGTAGCTCTGCCTCAATCTGTTTTGCTTGCTAGCATTTTGTGTAAGGGGTTATTGTATTCCTGTTTTGGTGGAAAGGGATTCTCAGGTCTAAACACTGTTTGAAAAAGTCTTAGAGCAATGAGAAAAGATTAGATTTAAATAGATAAGGCCTTTCACATGCATCATGGGGCTCAAGTATAGAGGCTGAGAGGCAGAGTAAAGAGATGAAGCAGGCAAGGCATCAGGGGCTGAAGGGATGGGACTGCAAGTGAGTGTACCAGGTGCTGGGTGGCCCACTGAAGTCGGGGTTCAGAGCTCAGCTGTTGCTTTCCTTCTAAACTCCCCTCTAGAACTCTATTAGCGCACTCATTCAGGGGACATATCTGCTCATTTTACTGGACTGAACAGCTTGTATCCCCCTTCTTTGTCCACCAGAGAGAGGGTCTAAAAGAATATTTTTTAGAAGTTGATTTATCAGGACAGAAAGTCTTCTTTCCTTAGACAAATGCTCAATAGATGGTGAGGAAGAAGGGCAGAGCCAGAGACAGAAAACATCCTAGAAATGATTCCTAAAACTGAATTAAGTGTAGTCCAGTCAGATCTTTCTCGGGGAGGTCACATTGCACAATTCCTGGGGGTGACTTGTCCTTGTAGTCTAGGTAAGTGTCACCCTCTGGAGTCAGCAATACACAGTGACTTGACTATACAGGAAAGCAACAGCTTGTGACAGTTGTCTAAATATCCGCCAGGAAGTAATAGCTTGTCTGCACATTTGGCTAATTCACACATCCTAATTCAAACTATTAGGGACTCTTGGTTTTAACAATCTGGCTTCTTGAGTTCTGAAAATTTTCTCTAGCAAGAGCATTCAATATTGTTTTTGAGGAGAAGCAATTTTCATTCTCTTGACTCTCTACGCTTATTAAGGAAGAAGAAGGTGTGTGTGTGTGTGTGCATTGTGACAAGTGATTAAGGTGACAGGAATCTGGGAAGATGCTGAAAGCTAAGAAAGACTTCAAGATTGGAGCCAATCTTATTACATTGGTTGGATTATATACAAAACAAATCTGATAAGACCAAGTTTGGGGGCATAAGATACAAACTAAACTCTTATATACTCCCAGCAAGACGTAACTTGGTATTTCTGAAAGATTTTGTGTGTGTGAGGGGGGTATGTATTTAAAACCTAAATTATATGTATATAAAAACATTTTAAAGCAGATTGTAAAACTTTGTCTAGAATGATCCCACCATAATATATATGACTATAGGAAAAAGAATGTGAGATTATACACATATAGTGGTTCTCTGGATACTATGGTTATGGATACTATTTTTCCAGCATTATTGAGATATAATTGGCATTTAACAGTATGTAGGTTTACAATGTACAGTGTTTTATTTAATACACATATATATTGCACAATGATTACCACCAGAGCTAAAGCTAACACCCGTATCACATCACATAATTACCATTTCCTTTTTTGTGATGAAAACATGTAAAATGTACTCTCTGAGCAACTTCCAAGGATACAACACAGTTAACTACAGTCACCATGCTGTGCATCAGGTCCCCAGAACTAACACCTGCAAGTTCATGCCCTTCGACCAACATCCCCCGATTCTCCCACCCCCGCCCTCCAGCCCCTAGTAACCACCAACACACTCTTTTCTCTTTTTCTTTTAAACTTTATTTTAATAATTATGCTGTTACAGCTGTCCATATTTTCCCACTTTTGCCCCACTTCCAACCAGCACCCTCAACTCCCTCAGGCAGTCCCCACCACTTTGTTTACGTCCATGGGTATGTGTAGGTTCTTTGGCTACTCCATTTCCTATGCTGTAGTTTATATTCCCATGGATATTCTATAACTACCTATTTGTACTTCTTAATCTCATCACCTTTTCACCAAGTCCCCAACATCCCCCTCCCATCTGGAAACCATCAAAACGCTCTCTGTATCCATGAATCTGTGTCTGTTCTTTTTTTTTTTTTTGCTTAGTTTGTTTTTAAATTCAATTCTTGATAGATAGGTATTTATTGCCATTTTATTGGTTATAGTTTTGATCTTCTTTTTCTTAAATAAGTCCCTTTAACATTTCATATAATAATGGTGTGCTGATGATGAACTCCTTCAGCTTTTTCTTGTTTGGGAAGCTCTTTATCTGCCCTTCGATTCTAAATGTTATCTTTGCTGGGTAGAGCAATCTTGGCTGCAGGTCCCCTCTTTTCATGACTTTGGATATTTCTTGCCAATCCCTTCTAGTCTGCAAAGTTTGTTTTGAGAAATCAGCTGACAGTTTTATGGAAATTCCCCTGTAGGTAACTAACTGCTTTTCTCTTGCTGCTTTTAAAATTCTCTCTTTATCTTTAACCTTTGGCATTTTAATGATGATGTGTCTTGGTGTGGGTCTGTGTGCACCCAGCTTGTTTTGGACTCTCTGTGCTTCCTGGACTTGCATGTCTGTTTCCTTCACCAAATTAGAGAAGTTTTCTTTCACTACTTATTCAAATAGATTTTCAATTTCTTGTTCTTTCTCTTGTCTTCTGGCACCCTTATGGTGCAAGTGCTAAATGCTTGAAGTTGTCTCAGAGGAACCTTATACTACCCACATTTGTGTGTGTGTGGTTGGGGGGAGATATTTCTTTTTCTTCTTATTGTTCTGCTTGGTTGTTTTTTGTTTTGGTATGTTCCCATCATTGCTTTGATTCTCAGCTCCATCCATTCTACTGTTGGTTCCCTATAAATTGTCCTTTTTTCTATTAGGGTTTCCTACATTTCTGACTGGATGTTTTTTATGCTGTTGAGGTCCTCACTAAGTTTCTTGAGCATCCTTAGAACCACTATTTTTTTTTCTCCCTTTTTAAAATTATTGTTGTTCAAGTACAGTTGTCTCCATTTTCTCCTCACCAATCCCCTCCACCCCACCCTTTCCTACCTCCCACCCTCAATCCTACCCCACTTTGGCTTTGTCCATGTGTCCTTTATACATGTTTCCTGATGGCCCTTCCTCCTTTTCTCCCCATTATCCCTCCCCCCCTCCTCTCTGGTTTGTTCTTTATTCCAATGTTTCTTGTTTTTTTGCTTGCTTGTTTGTCTTGGTGATTAGGTTCCACTTATAGATGAGATCATATGGTATTTGTCTTTTACCTCCTGGCTTATTCAAGTTAGCATAATGCTGTCCAGATCCATCCACGCTGTCATAAAGTATAGGAGCTCCTTCTTTCTTTCTGCTGCATAGTATTCCATCATGTAAATGTACCATAGTTATTTGATCCACTCATTTACTGATGGGCACTTATATTGCTTCCAGCACTTGGCTATTATAAATTGTGCTTCTGTGAACATTGGGGTGCATACGTTCTTTTAGATTGGTGTTTCAGGATTCTTAGTTTATAATGCCAGCAGTGGAATTGCTGGGTCAAAAGGCAGTTCCATTTTTAGTTTTCTGAGGAAATTCCATACTGTTTTCCATAGTGGCTGCACCAGTCTGCATTCCCACCAACAGTGCACTAGGGTTCCCTTTTCTCCACAACCTCACCAGCACTTGTTTTTTGATTTGTCTGTGGCCATTCTGACTGATGTGCAGTGGTATCTCATTGTGGTTTTAATTTGCATCTCTCTGATGGCTAGTGATGCTGAGCATCCTTTCTCATGTCTCTAGGGCCCTCTGTATGTCCTCCTTGGAGAAGTGTCTATTCAGGTCTTGTGTCCATTTTTTAATTGGGTTGTTTGTCTTCCTGGAGTGGAGTCATGTGAGTTCTTTATATATTTTAGAGAGCAAACCTTTGTCTAAGATATCATTTGCAAATATATTTAGCTGGTTGCCTTTTCATTTTGCTGATGTTTTCTTTAGCTGTGCAGACACTTTTTATTTTCATGTAGTCCCATTTGTTTATTTTTTCCTTTATGTTCCTTGTTCTAGGGGACATATCGGTGAAAATATTGCTGCATGGAATATCTGAGATTTTCTTCCCTATGTTCTCCTTGAGGACTTTTATGTTGTCACAACTTATATTTAGCCTTTAATCCAGCTTGAGTTTATTTTTGTGTATGGTGTAAGTTGTGGTCAATTTCTTTTTTTTGCATGTAGCTGTCCAGATCTTCCAACACCATTTGATGAAGAGGCTATTTTTATTCCATTTTATGCTTCTTCCCCCTTCGTTGAATATTATTTGACCATAGAGACTTGGGTTTATATCTGGGTTCTCTATTCTGTTCCATTGATCTATGTGTCTGTTCTTATGTCAGTACCAGACTGTTGTGATTACAGAGGACTTGTAATATAGTTTGATATCAGGAATTGTGATCCCTTCTCCTTTGTTTCTAAAAATTGCTGCAGCTATTCAGGGTCATTTATGGTTCCATATAAATTTTTGAAATGTTTGGTCTATATCTGTGAAAATGTCATTGGTGCTTTATTAGGGATTGCATTGATCTATAAATTGCTTTGGGTAGTAGTATGGACATTTTGATGATGTTAATTATTACAATCCATGAACATGGTACATGCTTCCATTTGTTTGTTTCTTCCTTAATTTCTTTCTGAAGTGTTGTGTCGTGTTCTGAGTACACATCTTTTACTTCCTTGGTTAGATTTATTCCTAAGTACTTTATTTTTCTTGTTGCTATGGCAAATGGGATTTTTTCCCTGATTTCCATGTCTGATATTTTGTTGTTGTGTGTACAAAAATATCTTCAATTTCTGAATATTGACTTTGTATCTCACAGTTTTACCAAATTCACTTATTAGATTGAGTAGTTTTTTTGTGGAGTCTATAGGGTTTTCTATGTACACTATCATCAAAAGCAGGCTACATGAAGCAGAGAATCAAATCAGCAAACTGGAGGACAAGGTAGAAAAAAAATCCCAGAAAGAGCAAGAAAAGGAAAAAAGACTAAAAATAATGAAAAGCAGCTAAGGGAAATGCAGAACAATATATAAAATAATAATATCCATATAATAGGGATACCAGAAGAAGAAGAGGAGTAAGGGATAGAAAACCTGTTTGAAAAAGTAATGATGGAAAACTTCCCTAGTCTGATGAGAGAAAAAGTCCCACAAATCCAGGAAGCACAGAGGGTCCCAATAAAGAAGAACGCAAAGAGGCCCATACAAGGGAGCCCCAATAAGGCTAGCAGCTGAATTCTCAATGAAAACATTGCAAGCCAGAGGAAATGGCAAGAAATATTCCAAGTAATGGAAAGCCTTTGAAGGCCTACAACCAAGACTTCTACCCAGCAAGGCTCTCATTTAAAATGGAATGTGAGGACTTCCAGCAAGATGGAGGAGTAGGTAGACACACTGTGCCTCCTCACACAACCGAACAAGGAAAAATAGCAATTTAAATAAACAAAAACAGCCAGATCTGACAGGAAATCGAACTGAGTGGAAGTCTGACAACCAAGGAGTTAAAAAAGACACATTCATCCAGACTGATAAGCGGGGCGGAGCCGGGCGGGAAGTGCGTGGTGAGCAGGGCAGGACGGTGGTTTGCGGAGTGGTACTGGCAGCGCTGCAGCTGCCGGGAGAGACCTGGCAGGGGTGCCTGACCAAAACGCGGCCAGCACCCGGCCCACCCGGACCCAGCAGGGCCGAGGTTGGTGGACCGGGTGGGCCCCCATTCACGTGCCGATAAACCGGGAGAAAAAGCTGGGAGCAGAACGAACCGAGCAGCAACCTACCGACTCGAGGAAATAAGACCTCAAACCACCAATTGAGGGCACCTGTGGGGGCTGAGGTGGCGGCGAGAGGAACTCCCGGCCTCACAGGAGAGTTCATTGGGGAGACCCACCCACTCAACCTGGAACCAGCGCAGGGGGGCCCAACTTGCTTGGGGGTAGCGGTGTAAGTGCCGAGAGTGGAGCAAGCACCATTGTTCTCTCAAGACCCACCCCCACAGGCTGTGTCACAACACAACAGCGTGGGTTACCCCGCCCTCACAGACAGTGTCACAAAATAGTGACGTGAGTTGACCCGCCCTGGTGAACACCTAAGGCTCTGCCCCTTAAAGTAACAGGCACACCAAGAAAAAAAATGGCCCAAATGTAAGCTCCAGAAAAAATACAACTAAGTGATGAAGAAATAGCCAACCTATCAGGTGCACAGTTCCAAGCACTGGTAATCAGGATGCTCACAGAATTTGACGAAAAATTGTCACAATTACTTGAACAAATGAAGGATAATATAAAGGAAATGAGGGGAAATGTGCAGGAAACCAATAGGGATGAGAAGGAAACTGGAACTCAGATCAACGGAGTGGACCAGCAGAAAGAAAAAAACATCAAAACAGATAAGAATGAAGAAACAAGAATTCAAAAAACTGAGCAGAGGCTTAGAAACCTCCAGGACATCCTTAAACGTCCCAACAT
>PVJI01003992.1:0-115119 GCA_004026765.1 Micronycteris hirsuta
TGTTTACAAATTAATTTCTAACCACACTTTTGAATCATAATTCACTAACTTTTTCTTTGTTGAGCCTAGGCATGGGAAAATGAGGTTTTGCTATTTAATCTTTAATAATCATAACCAAAGCCATTTCAATGACTTTCCATTTGCATTAAAAAGAGGAAGAGGCCCTGGCTGGGTGGCTCAGTTGGTCGGAACATCGTCCCATACATGAAGAGGTTGCGGGTTCACTTCCCAGTCAGGGCACGTACCTTGATTCTGGGTTTGGTCCCCCATCGGGGCACATACAGTAGGCAACTGATCTATATCTGTCTGTCTCTCTGTCTCCCGTCCTCTTTCTCTAAAATCAATAAAACATATCCTTGGATAAGAATTTAAAAAAAAAAGAACAAAAGAGAAAAATAGCATGGCCCTTGAACACAGGTTATTATGTTAATACTCTGTTTTTACCCTGGAAAATTAGAGCAGAGATAATTATTTCCAGTATAAGCCAAGTGTGTTTAATAAGTAAACATCACTTGTATACAATAAGTATAAATGAAAATGGGGTATTTGCCAATGGATAAATTTATCAATAACTTGTTTGCTTCAGATTCTAATCTTTTTTAGCTCATAAACGAAAATTGGATAACTAGTACCATTTTTGCTATGTGTGTTCTTATTTTAATGGAGATGTTTGTTTGCTTTATTGTTGGTATAGGTGTGCATGTGTGTTTATGTTTGTGTTATTAGAAACCATATTACGGTGTACTTGGCTTGGAAAGAATGGAGGAAAGGCTTCTGGAATCTTGGTCAACCTAGCATAGGTCATTTGACATGTGGGGCGGTAGAGCTGTTGTTGATAAACATTAAAATCCATCATTTGACTAGCATTATGCTTAGCTTTCCCATGTAAAATTATGTTTTGGTGGTTATAATTCAACATGTAGTGCATCTAAATATGTAGACTAAGTTACGTTCCAGTTGGGTTATATGCAGAGCTGTAATGGCCCAAATTCAGAAACTTGCCCTCTAGCAGAAAAGCTCACCTCTCCACAAATCTCAAGAGCGGTTCAGTCAAGATGGAAAAATATTTAAGAACATTTAAGTACAAATTTTATGTTATTTCATTTAGTAAATGGAATAAAATCAGAGAAGGCTTGACTTACCCAAATATTGTCTTTATGTGGCCCTACATTTTCACAGTAGTTTTCCTCTTCAGGACAGGTATTAACTTGTGAATACATTTCCTTCGAGGATTAATGCATTGAAATGTTAGGATTTATTAGCACCACCTATTATATTAACTCAGTTCAATGTATAATTTTCCTAATGGACAATAAACTTGAGAGGCATGGGAGATGGAATAGTGAAAATTAGAATGGCTGAGCACTCGGGGGCATTATCTTTACCTGCAGAGTCCCAGGATGCGGGGGGAAGAGCACAAGAAGGCACTAAGTGCCTGCGTATGACCTTGAAGGTGTGGTGTCTGTAAGGAGGAGGACTGATGAAGAGTTTGTCTTTTTCACAGTATAGTTTAGAGCAAGCCCTGGTAAACGTGATAAAGTATTGAAGTAGTCATAAACGTTAAATAGTTAATGCAGTAAATATGTGTAAGTATGCAATCTTGTGGTTAAAAGGCATAAAATTGTATTAGTTGCCAGGATTCAAGATTAAAATATTTGGGGTGGAGGTTGTATAAACTATTTTAGATTACAGTTAGTTTTAGTTCTTCTTACTTCCTTGGAAGATTTTCAAGTGAAATAGAGAGGAAAGCACAGTTGCATTCTCTGTGCGATCCTGAGGATCAGTGTGTCTGGTTCTCGCAAAGTTACCCTTCAGTGGGTAGATGCTGGGGAGAAAGTGTGCGTTTACTGCTTTGGGGCAGATAGAAGGCATTTCTTGTTTTATACAGATGTTCATAGGAACAGGTTTTCTTCTGGAATCAGGTCTTCCTAGTTTTGTTGTATCTTAAGTAACAACATTTTTGGGGGGGTTATTACATATGAATTCAATACATGAATAAAATTTCAGTAAATTAAAATTTTATATTACTAGACAGTCTCTCTATTAAGTATGCTTATACTTCATGTGGGATATGTGGGTGGTTTATTTCTAGAAATAAGTAAGTTATTTACCTGGTGTCTGTCACATTTTATACTCTGAGCCTGTAAGTGCCACTTGTCACTGTTAATTCTCTGATATTGGAAAGTGTTCTCGGATGTGTTTTAAGTAATCTTATAGACAGTGTCTATATGCAGCCTTAGGTGTGGCACAAAATAAAGTACCGAGAAAGTACTTAAACTTTTTTGAAGTCAGCATTAGAATATTACACTTTTAAGGAAGTATAGACCTAATGATCAAACTTTATATTCTTACTAGCTTCACCATGAGGTAGCTTTCCAAGGTGATTAACAAAAAGTTAGTAGCGAGCCTGGCTGGTGTAGCTCAGTGGATTGAGCGCGGGCTGGAAACCAAGTGGTCCCGGTTCGATTCCCATTGAGGGCACTTGCCTGGGTTGCAGGCCGGGTCCCCAGTGAGGGCCATGTGAGAGCAACCACACATTGCTGTTTCTCTCCCTCTCTTTCTCCTTCCCCTCTCTCTAAAAATAAAATAAATAAAATCTTAAAAAAAAAAAAGTTAGTAGCGAGACTTAGAACTTTCATTTCTATTTTTTTTCTTTGAGGAAGAAATAGTGCTTGGAGTTGAATTTAATGAATAATTTGAAAAGTCACTTTTTCAATTTTACATGAAATGTTTATTTAAGAAAATATAGAAAAGAATAAAGAAGAAAATAAAAATGTTAATCCCATGAGCTGGAAATAAATACCACTAGCATTTTAGAGTTTAATTTCTAGTAATTTATATGTTTAAATAGACATACTTTAATCACTATAAAAGGAATCATAGTTTATAAGTGATTTTTTTTCAGGTAGTTGGTAAAATGAGATTTTTCATATATTTAAAAGTAAACTCTACTTTCCTGATCTGAGTAACATTTAAAAAATGAACACCCAAAACATGTTTAAAATTTTTACATCATTTCGAAGTGATATTGGTTATTTTCACCAAGTTTACAGGTCTTCCTGTCATAGTAATGTTTTAAAATTCATGTCTCTACTTTCCTCTATTACAATTTATATTTAGGGATGTTTAGTAAATACTTCTTTTTCTTTTTTTAATTGCTTTGCTTAAAAGAAGACAGCCAGTTTTAAGTGTTTCATGGAGGGTTACAGCACATTTGACAAGATCATGAGATTAGTTTTCGTGCATTTTATATGTGCGTTACCTGTGAAATAGAGGAGACAGATATTAAATAAAGAGTTAGATAGGCATCCAGGAGCTCAGCGGTAAGGTCTTGACTGGAGAGAGAAAAATGTGAGTCATTAGGACATTGAAGCCAAGGGTCTGGATGGGATTGTCAGGGGAGAGAACAGAGCTGGAGAAGAGGAGAGAGCCACGGTTAAGACTTGAGGAGCCCTAACCTAGACAGGGAGAAAGAAAGCAGGGGAGGGATGAATTATGGAAGCTGAGGGAAGAGAGTGTTTCAAGGAGGGAGCAGCCACAGAACTGGATCTGTTAATAAGTCGGGTAACTTGATGGGCCTGGAAAATGATTTAATAACACGCAGTGCATGTCCCTTGATTGGACCCCACACTCTCTAGTTCTTTCCCGTTTTGACCGCTACTTTCTGGTCTCCTTCACTGCGTCACTCTCCTTTTCCCAGGCTCTAAATGTTGGTGTGGTCCATCAGTCATTCTTCAGATGGTTTGTTTTTAATCTACACTTAATCTCCAGGTGATCTCATCTAAGTGTCAAGGTTTTAAGTATTATTCCAATTGTGTGTTTCTCGTCCCAGGTGTTCTCCTGATCTCCAGACTTATATATACCCCTCCTTACCAGACATATCTGTTCGATGTCTACTACTGAGTGTGTCCAAAACTGAATTCTCAGTTCCCACCCCAGATCCGTTCCTCCCTTTCACCACCTTTGTAAACACTCCTGGCATTCATTTAACTTCAGAGGCATGGAATCACCCTTGCTCTTAAATTCCACATCTAGTTCATGAGCAAATTCTGTCAGCGTTACTCTCAAAATGTATGGTGAATCTGACTGTTTTCACGTCTCCACTGTTACCACCCTTCCAAGCTACCATTTTTGTTGTCCAGACCCATACGGCAACCCTCTGACTGGTCTCCTTGCTTACATGCTCTGCTCCTTCCTTTGTTCCAGTCAGTGGTGTGTTGCAGCCAGCTGTACTGGCTTGTGAGAGCCAATCATGTGCATGTCTTCCCAAGTTCATGTTCAGTGACATCATTTTGGTAGCTTGAAATTGGCCATGGTAGTAGGTTTAAACCACAGAAATCAGCAAACTACAAATCAATCCCACCGCAACCCCGGAGCTGGTTGTTCAGCATATACCAGCATACCACTGTCCAAAGCCTGCTTCTCCCAAACTGTATTCTGTCCAGATAAACACAGTGGTCCTCTAACAACATTAAGTCATGTCATATGACTGCCCTGTCAGAGCTCTCTGCTGGCTTTCCACTGAAATATAAGTACATCTAAAGCCTTTATGGCGGCTTGCAGGGCTGTGATTTGCCTCTGTGCTGGAGCATAGCAGACACCCAGTCAGTCTTTGTTCTGTGAGTGGGTTAGAGGTAGGTGGGTGGGGAGAGTGGAGGGATGGAAAAGTTGTTTCTGTACCATCGTAGTAATCTGTTGCATGAGGCCGACTAATATTTTTCTTTTGCAATTAATAGAAGAGATCATATTTCTTAAGATTTTCTGATTGCCCAAAATTTATATTGATTTTTAAATCTCTAAAACATTAGATAGAGGTCTATTTTAAATATAGGTATAAAAATATATTCTTTAGTGAAATGTGACAACTTTTTAATTTGTTTTAATTATGCAAGTCTGTTTTAAGTTTATCACAGATAATTTAAATAGAATAAGTATATTTTTCTAAGAATTTTCTAGGAAAAAGCAATCCCAAACGGGAATGCTTTGAACTTAAACTATAATGCTTATGAAATTGTGTGTCACTCTATTGTAAGACCCATCTGAATACAAAAATTATTACATGTTTATTTGTAGTAGTATATATGCTTTCTGTTTGAATCTTTTTTGGTAGGGGGAAGTCTGTTAAATTCTAATCCAGTAGAGTGTTAATCGTTACCAGATTTGTTTGCTAATTTCTAGATATTGTAGTCTTAAATAATAATGTCAATATTTTGATAATCAGTACTGGTAAGATCTAGATAAATACAAATAGGAAATATTGTCTTCTTTTATAGGGTATATTTCAGAAACCGCTGGGTAAAGACTGTTCACCCAGTTGTGCATCAGTACTGTTTGATCTCAGGCGCACATTCCACCTTTCAGATGCCACAGAAAGAAGATATTCTCAAGCACCGAGTAGTTGTTGTTACATTGAATACTTCCCAGTACCTCTGTCAGTTGGACCTTGAACCTGGTATGCTAACTCAAGACACAGACAGGGGGTCTCTTAATACTTAGGGCTTCTGCATTCAGTCTAGACCAGGGGTTGGCAGACTACAGCCTGTGGCCTGCTGTCTGTTTTTGTAAATAAAATTTTATTGCATGGAACACAGCCATGCTTTCTTATTTACCTATTTATTACCTATGGATGCTTTTGTGCTACAACAGCTTAGTTGAATAGTCGCAACAAGGATTGTGTAGCCAATGATACCTAAAATACCTGTTGTATATATTGTTTGGTCCTTTAAAAAAAAGTCAACCCCTAGTTTAGACATTTTAGTAACTGTTATTCTATTTATTCTCTAATTGATCAGATGATATTTATTTACTATTGATCATGTAAAATTTCAAATTTGGACAGCATTGGTGTTTTTTACAATTTTCTCAAGTTTTTGTTTTAAAATACTTTTGTGTTATATAGTGTAGAGACAAAAATCATGATAGGTTTTTTTAATATACTATCAAGATTATTATAAGACAGAAACTATGTAAAATTAAACTAATGTGTTGCGAAGTGCAGATTTAAGGTGACAAGAAATTCTGATAGATGTGGCAGAACTTAACCATCAAAAAGTGGTATCACTTGGTTAGTTACTTTGGAAGAATATTCATTTATTACTGCCATATTATAATTGTTGACATTGTTCAACACTTTTTTGCTCTCTCCTTTTGGAATTGCTTTCAGAGCCAGTGACAAATTCTTTTGAATATCCTGGAAGGTGGAGACTGTTCTGTTCGCCTGGTACTCCTGGCGCCGAGCCCAGGGTGTAGGCACCTGGAGGCCCTTGATAAACCTCTCTTTATCTGAAATGGCTGAATGGTAGCCAGACTTTCTTTTTTGAGGGTAGATTTAATTTTAGAAAAGCTTCAGAATATTTCTGAAACATGTCTTTCTGGCCAATAGGATAGGTAAGGGATTAAACTGAGCAATAACATTAGGGGTAAAAAGATAAAAAAAGAGAAAGACGTGCTTCTCAGTAATAAGACTTATTTTCTTGTGCATGCAGCTCATAGCTGGCTGGTGAGGGCAGTTACAAAAGCAGAGTTTCAAAAATGTTTTGAACAGTGACTTCGTCATTGGAATGAGTTTTATTACCTCCCAACTGACTTCTTTGAATGGAACAGCACTTATTTGAAATGTAAATTTTGGTATGTTTATTTAACAATCAGTCTCATTACTTTATGATTATACTCTGCATATTTGCCATATAGATTAAATACCCAGACCTCCCAAACAGTATGGTTTTGTGAGAAAGAGTAAAGAATGGCTTTGAAGAGCAAGGGTTCAGAAGAATACTTAATAGAAGTCGACAATGCTTTGTTCTGGGTGTTTATTTCATTCTCATAGCAACTCTGTGGAAGGTTATTTTACAGACTAGAAAACCAAGGCTCAGGCTAAATCAGTTTGATTAATTCAAGTTACCTTTACTAGCTTAAGCAATAGGTATGATACTTTCATGGTTTATCCAGTTCCCAATTCAAGCCTAGTTCTATTTAATTAAAATTATTATCTAATGAACACAGTAGATTTTTTCACTAACCTCAGCTTTTTTCCCCAGTTTAATTCTGTGTTTATGTAATCATCTTTTTTTATTAGCCTTTGGAACAAAAAGCACAAATTCTCTCAACAGGGAGAAAAATGAATGTGTCTATATCTTGCTTGGGCCACTGTGGGTAAATAGAAAAGTTATTAATACTTGTACTGTCAACCATAGCTGTTTGTTTAAGTGGAGGATGGAGAGCATCATTATTGCCATTCAGTAAGATTTAGAAAGTTTTCCACCTGTAAACAAGTTCCTTTAGAAGATTGTATGAACAAATTGTTTGGAACTTGTTGATATTTATAGAAATAGGGATGGAAATAGAGGCTAGGTTCTTGGGCCAGCTCACAGTAGGCTGATTAATTCAGAGAGTTTTATAACTCATCATTTTGTTGAGAAACTGCTTTGTGTTCTTTGCTATGGTAATAAAAAGAGGGCCCCTTCTTTCCTTGGTGAGTTAGCAGTAGGGAACAATTTTTTCCTCTCCACATTGAGATAGCAAGGAGATTTTTGCCTCTTTCCCCCCTTTAAGGGGCAAAGGGACTTTTCCTCTTTTCTGTACATTTCTGTACACATTTCTGTACTCCAGTATGAGTGGCAGCAGCACCCAGGATGTAGGATGCTTCCTACTGTAGGTGTTTGCATTTGGGGGACTTTTGAAAAGGTACATTTTTTGGTATTTAGTAGGGTTCCCCCCCCACACCGGACTGGTGATTTTTTCCAGGGTAAGGTCTTAGACTAAAAAAAAATTATATATATTTTTATGTATATACAGAGTGAGGCAAAAGTAGATTTACAGTTGTTTGTAAGAAAATAATATATAATAATATGAGGATAAACTGTGCTTCATGTATTCACATTGTAACCTATTTTTGTCCCTATATACACACACATACACACACAAAAATAAACCTAAATAATTAAAGCAGTGAATATGCTGATAATAACCTTGAATTTCAAAGTTGGATTATAACTTTCTCCTTTATATTAGATTTTGGGTATTTTCTTTATTTTAATGTCCAGTATGCATATTTAGGTCAGTTACTTACATACTACCATTGCTTTATTTTTGGTGTTTCACCAAATTCACAGTGAAAGGACTTTGGTTCTATCAAAGTTTAGTTGCTAGCCCTTCTTTCTGGTGCAAAACCACTATCTGATATTTTAAAATACTTTTAAATATAGCAATTCAACTGTTAGTCTTGGGGGCTTTAAACCAGGTGCCATTTATGTATCTATTATTGGATAAAATAGTTACTCCTTTTAACCTCTAATATTTAAATAATAATTTAAATTGATGATTGCCAAAAGTACTACAACTCTTAAATTAGCACACTAAACTCTTTCCTTAGCAGAAATGAAAAAAACAACAACCCACTACTTTGACCTTTATTGTTGCTTTAATATGCTTTACTGTGTCTACACTGTAATTTGTAGGGTTTTTTACGCACATTCTGTTAGATGAAGCTGCCCAGGCCATGGAGTGTGAAACCATTATGCCTCTAGCACTAGCAACTAAAAACACTCGGATTGTGCTGGCTGGCGACCACATGCAGGTGAGTGCCCCGTGTGCCATCATAGTGAAAGGAGCTTTGACTTGTATTTTGATTTGTAATATTCTGTTTTCGAAAACATCCTTTGAATTATGCCATGTTCAAGCATTTTAAATATTTCTCTATTAATGGTGAAAAACACTGGCATTTCTGAAGGAAAATGACTGTCCCACTATTTTTTCCTTCTTTGGGTAAGAGAAGGGCATTGAATGAGCCTGTCAGTGTTTGACAGCATTTTCATGTTTGTTAATTTGGAGTTCCGTTCTCTGTAGGGTAGATATTTGATTCTTACTTTTCTTTATAAAGCCAATTTAAATTTAAATTTTTTTTTAATAATTCCCCAATTTGTGTTCAAACATTTGTTTTCCTTAAAGGTTAAATTTGTGCTATCATAAGAAATAAAGTGCTTAATTAAAAATACTGGTCAGAGTCTCAAAACGTGTCTCATTTTGTGTGTTTGCATACCTATGCATGAAAGAGAAATATAATTTTTCTATTAAAATCTGTTTTATAAGTCTCTCCTGCTGTAGTTAAGATTAAACCTACATAGTATTGTAGCTGTCAAGATGTCCAGGAAAGAGTTGACTGTGTAGAGGAATACATTTCGTTTTTGTTTCTTGGCAAAAAGTAGTTTAATTTTATTCTTTAACTGTCAGAGGTATAATCAAGAATGCCTCCATGTACTTCATTATGAGAAAAAGAAGGTTATTTTTGCTAATTGTTAAAAAAATTTATTCATGGGCAAAATATCCTACCAGTTTACCTACCAGTTTACAATTTTAAGTAGTAGATCAATTTTAGTGACTTAACTAACTTACTGACTCCCTATCATGCAATGGGTTGCATTCCTGAAATTACTGAATAGTAGCTATTTATTATGTTGGAGGAACCCTTTTTAACCTGTGTGTAGAAACTGGACGTCAATGTTGGTAGAGTGAAATGAAAAGTTAGAAATTTTAGACTAGTTCTTCATGGTAGTAAAATTGCTCATAGGAAATATTTTTGATTCTGCTTATTCTGGCATTCAGCATGTTGAGGTTTTCAGTACATCAGGAGTTTCAGTGTGGTGGATTTTTTAATGAGTAGGTTAAAAAATGCTATTTGTATATTTAATTAAATTTTCTCTGTATGTTTGTCTGTTACAGCTCAGTCCTTTTGTTTACAGTGAGTTTGCCAGGGAAAGAAACCTTCATGTTTCGTTACTGGATCGGCTCTATGAGCATTACCCTGCCGAGTTTCCGTGTAGGATCCTCCTCTGTGAGAACTACCGCTCCCACGAAGCGATCATCAAGTAGGTGTGAACTGCCCTCTGTCTCGCTCTTCCTGTGGTCTGGTGGAAAGGGACTCCCAACAGCACTGTTGCTAGGCCCACACTAGTCCCAACACAGCCATTCAGAGTCTCCAGTGTTGCAAGTTATGTTTACTTTTATGTTTGTAAAAGACACCTTCAAAAGTCAGAGCTGTAATTTTTCACAGAATAAGGCAACTCTGGAGACTAAACTTTAGGCTCTACCAGCTATGATATATTTTTCTGTGATTGACTGTGTAGTATATATGTGAAACTATATGATGTAATAAACAAATATGTTGACAAAGTAAATAAGAGCTTGCTTACTGCGTCTGTATTATACAAGGAAATCTGTTAGAAAAGAAAGGAAGGAAGGAAAACCATGAAACTTAGTAATAAAGTTTTTAAAGGATTTTATTAAAAATAGTATGCATCCATAAAAGTAACAAATATTGTGACGCCTCAATGAATAGTTATAAAGTGGACACACCCATGTAACTGGCATCCAGAACATTACCAGCACTCTGGAAAGCCCCTACTTCCACCAAAAGCTTATACTGTTTTAAAGTTTAGTATCATTTAATAATGTTGATTGTATCAGTCATGTGAAAACCATTTTTAGGTTTCTCTGAAAGCAATAGGATAGATGTAAAAATTTAGATTAACTGTGGCTTTATTAATATCTCAATGCGTGATTCCTCTTTTATTGTTGCCAGTCATTTGCTGCAGTCAGTGATGAATCAAGTACTAGATACTGTCCTCATCAGTAAAGGGTATTCGTTTTATTGTTGAAGACTTGAGTGTCCTTCATTTGTGTGTATTGTTTCAGTATCTGTATACCCTTGTTTGCATGTGTATGATGTCCATATAGAATAAAATATGTTAACTAAGAAAACATACTAGCTAGCACATTTCCTCATAGAGCAAGATTCTCATCTGGTATTGAACTGTCATCATTTCTTCTTTTTCTTTCTGTATTCTGGCCTTGACCCTACCTAAATCAGTTGATTGAGCAGTGGTATATCAGGAGCCTACTCTCATATGATTGCTGTAATTGTGGAGAAAAGCTTAGCCTCATTGGCATTAGATGCTTGGATTAAAATTAATCATGGACATAAAGAAACATTATTAGAATTGACTGATTTTTTTTTTCTTATGGGTGAATTTAATTTTGATGAGGGATTACTCTTTATTTATTTATTTTGATCTTTTTCTGCAGTTACACCTCTGAGCTCTTCTATGAGGGCAAACTGATGGCCAGTGGAAAGCAGCCAGCACACAAGGATTTCTACCCACTAACTTTCTTTACAGCACGAGGGGAAGATGTGCAAGAAAAAAACAGCACAGCTTTTTATAATAATGCGGAGGTACCTTAGTTCTTTTGCAAATTGCTAATATTATGCAGTCACATAGTCTGGTCTTCTTGAGCATTCTTTAAAATTTTGGGTTGACATCTTATTGTGTGTTGACTTCATTTACATGAAAATAATATGTAAAGTTTATTCATTCTTATATGACTGATTTGTTGAATCTCCTGTGGGAAACAAAAACTTTGATTTATATTTTGTCTTATGATAAAATATAAAATACATGAGTTCATTGAAAAGAAAAGCTAGTAGTATTTTATACAGATGATTGTTGTTAGCCCTCTAAAATAGACTGTGATTACATTTTATAGTGCGTACTCAAATGAGGTATCATTTTAAATGAGTAAGACTTGAGCTGCAAACAGCACCCTGGGCTCCAGAGCGGTCACAGACTGGAATGATGATGCTGCTGACCCATGATGTGCTCCGGCTTGTATGGTTCCCTTACAGTTTGACTTTCTAGTTTTTGAGAGAATGTGAGTAGCATGAGGGCTCAAATCAGCAGCAGACAGAACCCTGGGGAAGTGTTTAGGAAGGCTTCCCAATGGGCCAGAGACCCTTTGGGTGAGTTCTGATCATCACAACGAGTGGAGTTTGGGCTTCGGGAGACCTGGGGGTAGGACGTGCGTGGTTGGTCCTTGGGGCAGCGGTTCTTTTTTGGGGAGTGGCAGGTATGGTTCTTGATCTATCGTATCTGCCTTCCTTTGTTCCTTGAATCCTATGCTTTACTCATTTTATTTTGAAAGAGATGGCTTTTATTATGTAATAGTAATTCAGTTTTCCTTTAAAAAATTGATTAGAGGCCTGTAGTTAGAAGTTAGTACAAGAAAATCAATAGTACCCACTTGATAAAATTTTAGCCAAAAGCAAAGAAGCTTGACATTTTAGTTAGTCTGTATCATTTAATTTTAAGAAAAGGTAAACTTTTCTTTAAATGTTTGAATATTGACAAATAACTCTAGGTTCTCCCGTATTACTTTATACTCAGGTTGGAAACCGCTGGTCTGGAAACTAGGAACCCAGCCGTGGGGGGTGGGGGGGTGCTGACAGGGAGAGGCAGGCCTGAGATCCAGAAGGTGAGGTGGCCCTGCCGTGACCCCAGGGTCGGTGCTGAGGTCTGCTGTGACCCTGAGGGGATTGGTGAGCCACGCCAGAGGCCCAGCTTCTCAGCCTGGGCTACTTGTTCCTTCATGGTGACACGGCGTGTTTCCCAGGAAACCATCATTCTGAACTGTCAATTTTACTGATTTTTTGCGGGGGGCGGGGGGGAGAAGAAATGTTTTCACATTTAAAACACACTGATTAGAGTTGCGTGAATTTTAAATATTAAACACATAACTTTAGAGAAATTTGAAGCCACGTTACACTTCACCACCAGAACACAGTTGTTCAGTCGCTCTCCTCAGCCCTGTGAATGCCTCCAGTGAAAGCTGGTGAGACACACCACCCCAGGGGCGCTTTCCTGGAGCTGCTGACAGAGGGGGTGGGTATCGTTTGGGCTGGGAGTAGATGCACTTGAGTTTATAGGCAAGATTTTGCAAATTTTGAATTCCAGTGTAGACATGTTTGCACAGTAAAATGATTTTAGAAGCCTTGGACTTGCCTTGAGAGTAGACCATTTATAGGTGAAACTCAGATCCATTTTGTGTTCTAGAGCAGTGATTTTCAACCTTTTTCATCTAAACTACATATAAACTAATTACTCAAATTCTGCAGGTCAGCAAAACAAATTTTTTTTTTTGCCAATCTAAAAAGAAATAGTTCTGCCCTGGCTGGTGTAGCTCAGTGGATTGAGCGCGGGCTGGGAACCAGACCGTCCCGGTTCGATTCCCAGTCAGGGCACATGCCTGGGTTGCAGACCAGGTCCCTGTGAGGGCCATGTGAGAGGCAATCATACATTGCTGTTTCTCTCCCTCTCTGTCTCCCTCCCTTCCCCTCTCTCTAAAAATAAATAAAAATAAAATCTTAAAAAAAAAAAAGAAATAGTTCTAATTTTGATTCACAATAGACAGTTGTGTTGGCTGTTGTCATTTTTTTAATTTGACAATTAACGGGAAAAGAGGTCAGTGCTCCTGACTAAATAGGCAAGTACTGCATGTTTTAAGAATTCTTGCAGCCCACCAGTGTGCCGCAGCACACCTGTTGAAAATCACTGTTCTAGAGCAGTGAGGTTTTTTCCTGTTATAAAAGTTCCGATTAAAATTTAGGAGGACATTATAAGATTTAGGAATGGTTTAGATTTCATTATTATGAAAATAATTTAGTCTCACACAGACTTATAATCATAAGGAACTTAGAGAATGAAATTAAAAAGTAAAATGAAAGAATCTAGAGCTGAATACTCATAGCACTTCTGTGTATAATTGTCCTTTGTTCAGGGAACGTGCATTTTATTTTGTATCATGTGTTTGTCTGTCACCTGTCTTCCACATGCTTAACATGGTGCAATGAGAAAGAGAGTGAGAAAGATCATCCTTTTTTTTCTTGATTCTGACGGAACTCATAGCCCACAGTAATGAAATAGTCGCAATTATAATGCCAAATTGCAGGCGGGAAGGGGGAGCAGAATTTAAATACTAAGTACCAAGACTCAATTCTTCACCTTAAGAAATTCGGCGTGAAGAGAGGAGCTGTGGAAACAAGTAAGTAGGGCAATCCCAGTGAGAAGTAGACAGAGTTGTACAGAAAGTAACGAGTGAGTCCACCAGGTGTGATGGAACCTGTGTACTGGTACCCTGTAGTTCGTTGTTACATATATTTACAGTCGTGTCTTCTGGGTGGGTTGACCTTTTTATCATAAAATGCCCCTCCTTTGTCTCTAATAACATTGTTTTGGTTTTAAAGTTAATTTCTCTAATAGTAGTTGGTATAGCTACTCCAGCTAACTTACAGTTTCTGTTTGCATGGCATATTTTTTCCATCCTTTTACTTTCATCTTTTTATTTCTAACTTTGAATCTAAAGAAAATCTCCTATAGACCACATCATTGCATCGTGTTTTTACGTTTCTTATTTTAAACGTAGTCTAAAAATAACTGCCATTTGATCGAAATGCCTAATTTATTTACATTTAATGGTACGGTTGGTGTTACCTCTCTGCCCTTCATTTTTTGTTTTCTACATCTTGTGTGTTTGACCCTTTGTTTCTCCTTTACTGCCACTGTTTGCATTAAGTGCATTTTTCTAGTGTCACATTTTAATTCCTTGAATTATTATGAACTATTTTTTGACTTGTTTTCTTAGTGGTTTCTCTAGGGCTTACAGTATACTGTACATCTTAACTTACCAGAATCAACTTCAGATTTAAACTAACTAAATTCCTTTATTTAAAAACAAGATTTTATTTATTTACTTTTAGAGATAGGGGGAGGGAGGGAGAAAGAGGGAGAGAAACATCAATTGGTTGCCTCTCGCATGCCCTCCGCCAGGGACCTGGCCTGCAACCCAGGCATGTGCCCTGACTGGGAATTGAACCGGCGACCTTTTGCTCTGTGGGACAGCGTCCAACCCACTGAGCACATTGGTCAGAGCTAAACTAACCTATTTCCAATGCAGTATGGAAACTTTACTTCCACATTTATCTATTCCTTTTCCTTTTTGTGCTCGTACTGTTTTATATATATATATATATATATATATACCTCAACAATACAATGTTGTAATTATATAATTTTATGCCTTTTAAGGATTCTGAGAAAAGGAAAGTGGCAAGTACATATTTATAGTTTGCTGTATTAACCTTCTTATTTCCTCTTTCTGGTTCACCTTTATTTCTTTCTGTAGATTTGAGTTACCATCTGGTGTTGGTTTTCACTCACCTCCTTTGTGCTCTTATTGCCAAATATGTTACATTTTGTTTATGTTGTAGATTAACAATATAATTGTGTACATGTTATTTTATGCAATGCTATTTAAATCAGTTAAGACCAATAAGGTGAAAAAATAAATTATTATACGGTCTTTATAATTAATTACGTATTACCTTTAGCAGTGTGCTTTGTTTGTGTGGATTTGAATTACTGTCTGATGTCACTTGCTTTTAGCCTGAAGAACTTCCTTTAAAAGGTATTTCCTTTTTTTAAAAAATTGTTGTTCAAGTACAGTTGTCTCCATTTTCTCCCCACCACTTCCCCTCCTTTAGTATTTCTTTAAGGCTGGTCTGCTAGTAAGGAATTCTTTTAGTTTTTGTTTAACTCTGAACATCTTTATGTTATTTTATTATTTATTTTCTACTTATTTATTTATTTTTAAATTTAATTTTTATTTATTTTCCTCACCTGAGGGTATGTTTATTGATTTTAGAGAGAGGAAGGGAGAGACAGAGACAGAGACATAACCATTGATGCGAGAGAGAAAGATCAATTGATTGACTTCCATACATGCCCCAACGGGGGATTGAACCCACGACCTAGGTAGGTGCCCTGACCAGGAATCAAACCTAGTACCTTTTGGTGTACTGGATGATGCTCTAACCAACTGAGCTGCCTGGCCAGGGCAGGGACATCTTTATTTTGTCCTCATTATGTGAAAGGTAGTTTTGCTGCATATTAGACTATTGGTTGAGTTATTTTTTCAGCAATTTGAAATATGCTTTCCCACTGCTTTATTGCCTTCAGTGTTTCTAATGAGAAGTTACCTGTTAACTATTGAGTTCCTTTATAAGTAATGAGTTTTTTTTATTTCTCTGTTTTCAAGATGTTATTTTTGCCTTAAACTTCCAGCATGTTGACTATGATGTTTCCGGGTGTGGATCTCCTTGAAGTCATTTTACTTGAAGGTCAAGTTGCACTGAGCTTGATATGTACATTAATGTTTTTCATCAGATCTGTAAAATTTTTAGCCATTATTTGTTTGAATATTTTTATGCTCCTCCTGTCTCTTCTTTAGGTTCTCCCATTATATAGATGTTGGTGAGCTTAACGGTGTTTTAAATTTCTCGGAGGCTCTTTTCATTTATTTTTCTCTGTCCTTCAGATTGCATAATCTCTATCTTTGCATTTGCTAATTTGTTTTTCTGCCAGTTTCAGATCTACTGTTGAGGCCTTTTAGTGAATTTTTTATTTTAGTTATTTTAGAATCCATCTCCCTGGGACATACGTTGCCCACGGTGTGATCCAATTGAAGTCGGCTTCTTGGCAGAGTCAGTGTTGCAAGGTTGTGAGGCTTACACTGACCCTCTCCAGGGCAAAACTTGTGGAGCAGTTGCTGTGGGAGGATGTGGAGCTGCTGTTACTGGCTGGCCCAGCCACACCCCCCTGTGCACCAAGAGCTCTGCGTGTGTTGCAAGGTGTGCAATCTGTGCCACCATCCAGGTGCTGCCATTAAGCTGCTGCCACTGCCCAGGGCAGATCTTCTGCAATCCAGAGCTGGAGAGGTTGGGCTCTGTTGATATTCACTGGCTGCTGAATCTACCCAGAACAGGTCTCTGTCCCAGGAAGCTGGGGAAAGTGGCAACTGTCACTCAACTGCAAAGCCCAGTGGATCACCTCTCCTGCAATATGTCCTCTACAGGAAAGGGAGACTGCCTTCTTCACCCACTGTCCCACTGAGATCCTTCCTACATAGCCAGAGATTAGGGTGGGGGAACAGGCACCCCACAGTTGCTGCTAACTGCTCAATATAGGCCTTCTGCAGCACAGAGCGGTGGAAAATTGGAGCTGTGCTATTAACCAGCTGCCAAAACCACCTCGAATAGCTCTTCACCCCAGGGAGCTGGGGGAGATGGGCGGTGCCTCTCTGTAGACAGAGCTGTGGGGGACGGGTACAGTCCCTGGTTGCATGCCCTGTCCTCTCACTCTTCTGAGTCTCTCTAGATTTTGTTGAATACAGTAAATACTTCTCCATTTCTTATAAGCTCTTTGATTAATCTCCAGAGGCTTTCAGTGATTGCTTGCTAATTTTGACTACCCTATTGGATGTCTGTCTGGAAGAAAGGTTTCCCCATTGCAAGACTATGTATTCCGACTGCAGTTTTACGCTGCCTAGACTGTAAGGGTGTGAACAGAGGCATGAAGTAGAGAAATGGTTCTGTGTTGCTCGGTGACGGAGACTCTGTGTCTGTGGAGAGGGAGCAGAGGTGTCTCCCCTGCTTTTATCCACCCCCACATCTAACCAAATGGATAAGTACAGCTTTGTCTTACTCCTTATGGTAGACTCGGCCCCACCTTTCTTGTTCCTTACAGTGAGAGCACCGTGTCTTCAGTCCAGTTTGCTCCTCGGAATTCGTGGACAGTCTGTATATTTGATGCATTTGCTGTTATATCATCATAACACTAGGGCGACTCTCATTCATTGAATTTGTATCTGGAAGTGGGAACTGCATCTTAGCCAATAATCCTCAAGTTCTTGAAAGGAATAAAAATTGTCAAGTTTTATTAAGTATATTTAATGCAGTAAATTTAAGTACATTTAAGTATTATGAACAACTAGTAAACTAATAAGTGATATATTTAAAAGACATTAAAATTTTTTCTCCTTTCTTACTAATCATTGTATTTCCCACTGCACTAAGCATTGAAACTGATCAATTCACTGGATGAAAATAGAAACTAAAAGCCCAATAAGTGTCATCTAAAACTTATGTTTTAGTAAACATAAGTAAAGTAAAGTAAAATATGCCTTTACTTATTGCAAGGTTAATGAAATGGTGTGGGCAAAGTTGTACCACTAGACAACAGTGAATTCTGAAAGTCTGTCTCTCTGATCCGTACTTGTCCTAGTCCCAGTAGTGGTTTGGTGCCCGCTGTTGGGCACCTTATACTGCTTGCTGAGACTTAATGGTGGGCTCACTCTAGGAATCTTCTAGTTGATCAGTTAGTTTCACTGGCCTAATCTGGAGAGAGTAGATTGAGAACTACTGGGAATATTGGGACTCTGTTTCCCCCGATGGGATTGCCAGTTTTATGGCCATATCCCTGTCCTCCTTCCTACACAGGAACTTGTACCTGTCACCATGTAAGAATGGAGGAGACTTTCTCTGGCTGGCGTGGCTCAGTGGATTGAGTGTGCACACTGTGAAACAAAGGGTCCCAGGTTCGATTCTCAGTCAGGAGCACATGCCTGGGTTGCGGGCCACGTCCCCAGTAGAGGGCACATGAGAGGCAACCACACATTGATGTTTCTCTCCCTCTCTTTCTCCCTCCCTTCTCTTCTCTCTAAAAATAAATAAACGCTTAAAAGAAAAAAAGAATGGAGGAGACTGGGTAAAGGTTTGGGACCAATTGCCAATTACGTTGTCTCTGATTTTCATGTTTTCACTGGGTGCAGTATTGTAAAGTTTACTGTTGGAAATGTAAATAAAATATTTTTATTCTTACTGTGTTCATAAAAGCCAAGCATTATTTTTACTTAGAGGTAATTTTAAAATGACATTTACTAAAATGGAATCCTTTATACATCTATTGCAGTTACCATATTCTTTTCTCTAAACACTTGTGTAACTTTAATGTGTGCATGTTTGTCTGTTTAAAGGTATTTGAAGTGGTGGAACGCGTGGAAGAGTTAAGAAGGAAGTGGCCAGTCGCGTGGGGGAAGTTAGATGATGGCAGTATTGGTGTGGTGACTCCGTATGCTGACCAAGTGTTCAGGATACGTGCTGAACTTCGAAAAAAGAGATTATCTGATGTTAATGTAGAAAGGGTGCTGAATGTTCAAGGTGGGTACTAATTGAAATGAACTAAGTTATTCAGATGTTTAAGTCTTAAAGTGTGTGTACATTGGATTTTTAATTCTCAGGATCTTTTTTCTGGACAAGTAATTATGTCTTCATTTCATACCAAGTTTTTTAGTACCAAATTTGGCAATTAAAGGTTGAGCTCATTTACACGTTCATTAAATTTATATATCCAAATAAAAGAAGTATGAAAAAATTAACTTATCCAACAACTGTAATGGTATGAATGCCACACAGATATTTATAGCCTACAATGCCTACTGTTGTTATACTCTGTCTGAGGACTAATTTGTTGTATTTTTACACACTTGTATCTGTCAAGCAAGTTCTGTTTAAATGCATCTTTAAAGGCACAGCTGGTTTTTCATCTATAGACTTTCCTAAGTGAATATAGTTACCAGCAATAAGTTGCTGTGAAATTTGTGCTTTTAACTATAGGAAACTATAACTATGATGTAAATGCTAAAAACGCCCAGTACAATCTTAGGTTTCATGGCAATATGCAATAGTAAAAGTAATATAATTCCTAAATCATGGGGGAAAATAGCTTCACTATACCACATGTTGTCCAGACCACCAGAATTTGGGTGTATTTTAGAGGGAATATTACTAGTAAACTAGGACGCACCCAAAGAGATCTCGTTAATGGTCCAGAAACTGCCACATGGGTGTCAGGAATGGTTGGAAGAACTAGGATTGTTTGGCCTGGAAAAGAGAAGGCTGAAAACTGACATGAAAACTTTATTCAAATAGTTGGAGATCTGTCGTGGAATGAGGGAATAAATGTATTATTATAAGAAAGAGTCTTAAAAAAATACCATATGAACCAGACTCTGTAAGGCCTCCTTCTAGAATCAGCTGTGTCTGCCTTGGTCAGCGAGAAGCTAGGTAGCCCTGCTTCAAGGCAAGTTCCTTGTGTTGAGTGGGACCTTGGAATAGATAATCACTAAGGTTGGTTTCAGCAATAATACGAAAACTTTTTTTTAACATTTATTTATCTAAAAAAATTTTCTTTTAAAGACTTTATTTGTTTTTAGACAGAAGGGAAGGGAGGGAGAAAGAGAGGGAGAGAAACATTAATGTGTAGTTGCCTCTCATGTGGCCCCCACTGGGGACCTGGCCTGCAACCCAGGCATGTGCCCTGACTGGGAATTGAACTGGCGACCCTTTGGTTCACAGCCCGTGCTCAATCCACTGAGCTACACCAGCCAGGGCTAAAATTTTTTAAAAATAAAATTTACCATTTAACCGTTTCCATGTGCTCATTACACCTCCTTTGTCCTCCGAGCACCGGCAAGCACACATCGTACTTTCTGTCTGTGCATTTGACTGCCCTGGGTGCCTCAGTTCAGTGCAGTAATGCCCTGTTTGTCCTTCTGTGCCCGGCTTATCTCCCTGAGCCTAACGTCTTCAGGGTTCATCCAGGTTGTAGCATGTGTCTGAATTTCTTTCCTTTTTAAGGCTGAGTGTATTTTATTATATGTTTACACCAGATTTCGTTTGTCTGTCCATCTGTTGACGGGCTCCTAGGTTGCTTTCACTCTTGGCTTTTGTGAGCGGTGCTGCTGTGAACGTGGGTGTGCACGTGTCCGTTTGAGTCCCTGCCTTCCATTCTTTTGGGTAGATTTCCAGAAGTGGGACTGCAGGGTTGTATGTTAATTCTATGTTTTCTTTCTTGAGGAACTGCCATACTATTCTTTATAGTATTTTATATACCATTTTACATTCTCACCTGTAGTGTATGAGTTCCAGTTTCCCCACATCCTTGCCGATACCTGTCATTTAGTAATATTTTAAAACAATGAAATGCTTTTATTTTATCATTGGTTCAGAGTAACAACCTTAAGTCTTCCTTTTTATTTTTTTTAAATAGGAAAGCAATTTAGAGTTTTGTTTCTTAGCACGGTACGTACAAGGCATACATGTAAGCATAAACAGACACCAATTAAAAAGAAAGAGCAGCTGCTGGAAGATTCCACAGAGGACTTAGATTATGGTTTTTTATCCAACTACAAACTTCTCAACACTGCCATCACCAGAGCACAATCCCTCGTTGCCGTGGTGGGTGATCCCATCGCCCTGTGCTCTATTGGAAGATGCAGGTAATTATGTGTTACTGATTGAGACATTGAAGGGGGAAATGTAGAGTAATTTATATACCTGTGTGTACATTTATTTGTATGACCTCTTGGCTAATTAAAATCAAGTTCAGTTTTACCTGATATATAGAGGGAACACAAAAATACATTGCTTTGAGTCTATTATGTATATAATTGTGTATGCATTCATGCAGTCATCATTCAACAGGTAATTTCCAAAGTGCTAACTATGTTCTAAGCACTCTTCTAGCCATTGAGGATATATCAGTGGAGAAAATAGACAAAAATCTCTGCCTTTGTGGGGCTTCCATTTTATTGGGGAGAAGAAGACTGACAATATGAGGGAGGCCCCCCAAAATATGGAATTATCTTCTGGAGGGTGGTCCCCTTGTAAGACAGGCTTCCCCCACTGGGCGAGTGTTCTAGGAACCCATCTGTATCAGTGCACCGGCTGGTGTTATGAGAGGCTCTGTTCAGCTTCAGTGAATTTTTTTTGAAGACTGTTTCAGCGCATTTGCCCACTTCGTGATGGGTGATTTATGAGGACAATTGCCCCACACTCTGCTGAGTGTTTGGCAGTTTTTGATAAAAAATGGCATGACCCCTGTGCCCCACTCTCCCTATTCACTCGATTTCACCCCCAGTGACATTTTTTTTTTGTTTCCCTGGATGAAAAAAGTCCTCAAAAGGAAATGTTTTACCAATGTGGAAGAGGTGAAACAAAAAAAATCAGCAGAAGCACTAGTAGGCATCACAGTCGAAGAGTTCAAAAGCCTTTGAGCAGTGGGAAAAAGCCTCAATAGGTTATGGAAATTGAGAGTACTTTGAAGGTGACTGAAGTTTAAACATATAAGAATTAAATGCACAATTTTTTATAGATATATTTCGATTTTTTTGGGTCCTCCCCTTGTAAACAAAATAAGATACAATGTCGTATTTTACATGGTAAGTTCAATGGAAAAGAAGTAGAACATTAAGGGGAATTAGGAGTGATGGGAGGGGAGGCCTCTTTTGTGGTTGTCCTGTCGTGTGGTCAGAGTGGGCCTCACCGGGAAGCTGACAGTGAGGTGCGGGAGTGAGCGGTGCGGGTCCCTGGGGTAAAAGTGCTCCAGGAAGAGGGAACACTTCGCAGGTGTTCCCGAGGAGTGTCGTGTCTGTGTGTCTCTTTAATGGAAATGACATTTTCTATCAATGCTGCATTTTTCCCTTCATTATTGTTTTAGCTTGTTTTTGATTAATTTCCTCCTCTGTTCATTTTCTCTCAAGGCTTCTCAACGTCAATAATTCTAGCCTGGTTAATCTGAGGCTCTGAAAATCAGGAGTGTTAGAAGCTGTTGCTTCTTGTCTTTGGATAGCGTTGTTAGTATTGCTTAGATTGTAGTTGTGGGCACTATCTCTACTGAAAGCCTGTTAAAATACCAACGTAAACAAAAAAATTCCATATACACTTTTAATTTATACCAGCTAATAGGGATTTTATGTGCATGAAGCCAGCCATATAAGACTTGGCCTTTGCAGTATTTAAAAACTATGTTAATATTAACAAAAAACCAGTAGAATAGAAATTGGTAATATTCTTTTATGAAAAAGAAAGAAAAATGCTAGGGATTACTTAAAATTTTAAAGGTATTGTAACACCTGTCACAATGAGTTCAGAATAGCAGGAGATGTCGCCGGTTCCAAAGATGCCGTCTTGGTGTGTTAGAATTAGCATGGAGCGGTCAGGAAGCGGCGCCCTTGAAACCAGGCTTTCCGTTGCAGTGCAGACATGGCAGCGGTTTATTGTCTTTTTCTTGAAACAGGAAAAATGTATTTTATGGAAAGGGAGACGATTTAGGACCTCTAAGAATAAGCTCCATGTATTAGAGTTTAAGACTTCAAAAGAAGTTAATATCCTTTATAGGGGAAGACCATTAAGAAAGTAATCAAGTAGAGCTTTAATTTATGGTTACATTACGAAAAATAGCCTTTAAAGAAAACTTGAATGGTTTATAACTATGTATAGGTAACTAATTCTGTTGTAAAATATCTTTAATTTCTTTTTTTCTTTTTTTTCATTGTTGTTCAAGTACAGTTGTCTCCATTTCCTGCCCCCCCCAAGCCCACCCCCCAGCCATCCCCACCACCCACCCTCAATCCTACCCCCCTTTGGTTTTGTTCATGTGTCCTTTATACATGTGTCTGAAAACCCCTACCCCTTTTTCCTAATTTTGTATTTAAAAATAGATTTTCATTCATTTTTAATTACGAATGACAAAAATAATTGGGGAAGGGAATACATTAACTTCAAGTTACAAATGTATAAAACTGAGCATATTAATTTGGCCTCCCTCCTGAGAATTTTACTTTAGTTATTGTTTATTTTTTTAAATATTTTATTTATTTCTAGAGAGGGGATGAGAGGAAGAAAGAGAGGGAGAGAAGCATCAATGTGTGGTGACCTCTCACACCCCCCACTGGGGACCTGGCCCTCAACCCAGGCGTGTGCACTGACTTGAATTGAACCGGCGACCCTTTGGTTCACAGGCTGGCTCTCAATCCACTGAGCCACACCAACCAGGGTTCTATATTGTTTATTTTATTTTTTAATTTTTTAAAATATATTTTATTGATTATGCTATTACTGTTATCCCAATCTTTCCTCCTTTCCCCACTCTCTAGCCAGTACCCTCCTTCCCTCAAGCAATCCCCTCGCCCCTTTAGTTCAGGTCCATGGGTCGTGCATATAAGTTCTTTGGCTTCTCCATTTACTATACTATTCTTAACATCTCCCTATCTACTAATTATGCTTCTTAATCCCTGCATCATTTCCTCATTCTTCCCCTTCCTCTGCCAGCTGATAATGCTTCAGTGATCTCCATATCTATGATTCTGTTCCTATTCTGGGTGTTTGCTTAGTTTGTTTTTTTAGATTCAGTTGTTGATAGTTGTGAATTTGTTGCCATTTTAATATTCATAGTTTCGATCTTCTTTTTCTTAAATAAGTCCCTTTAACATTTCATGTAATAATGGCTTGGGTAATGATGAACTTCTTTAGTTTTGCCTTGTCTGGGAAACACTTTATCTGCCCTTCCATTCTAAATGATAGCTTTTCGGGATAGAGTAATCTAGGTTGCAGGTCCTTGCTTTTCATCACTTTGAATACTTCTTGCCAGTCCCTTCTGCCTACAGAGTTTCTTTTGAGAAATCAGCTGATAGTCTTATGGGAACTCCTTTGCAGGTAACTCTCTGTTTTTACCTTGCTGCTCTTAAGGTTCTCTCTTGATCTTTCAACCTTTGACATTTTAACTATAATGTGTCTTGGTGTGGTCCTATTTGTGTCCAACTTGTTTGAGACTCTCTGTGCTTGCTGAACTTGTGTGTTTATTTCCTTTCGCAAGTCAGGGATGTTTTCTTTCATTATTTTTTCAAATAAGTTTTCAATTTCTCACGCTTCCTCTTTGTCTTCTTCTGCCATCCCCATAATTTGGATGTTGGTACATTTGAAGATGTCCCAGAGGGTCCTTATACTACCCTCTTTTTTTTTTAAGTTCTTTTTTTGATTCTTGCTGTTCTGGTTGGATACTTATATCTTCCTTATATTCCAAATTATTGATTTGAATCCCAGCTTCCTCCCCTCCACTGATGGTTCCCTGTAGATTTTTCTTTATTTAGCTTAGTGTAACCTTCATTTCTTCCTTTATGTTGTTGCCATACTCAGTGAGCTCTTTGAGCGTTGATCACCAGTGTTTTGAACTCTTCATCTGATAGGTTGGTTATCTCCATTTCATTTAGTTCTTTTTCTTGGGTTTTATTCTCTTGTTTCATTTGGGCCATATTTCTTTGTCTCCTCAATATAACAGCCTCCCTGTGTTTGTTTCTGTGTACTAAATAGAGCTGCTTTAACTCCCTGTCTTAGTAGAGTCGCCTATTGTAGAAAAGGCATCTGTAATTTTGGGGGGCGTGGAGCCTTAGGGAATCGCCAGGGCAGGGCAGCCCGCTTCACTGCTTTGTGGCGCTGTGTTGGTGGAGGGCTCAGAGAGAGAACGCTGCCGCTGCCTGGCTTCTGGATGTTTGCCTGACACACCGTTTCCAGTCAGTTCACCCACTTCCCTCATGCGACTGTTGCCCTTCCTGCTGTTGCGCAGGTGGTGAATCCCAGAGTTGGTGGGTTTGTGTATGTTCTAAGTTTGTGTGGGCCCTTTAAGCTGAGTCTCCTGAAAATCTGGCAGTTTCTTCTGCCATCGCAACCCCCACTGGTTTTTATAACCAAAAGTTATGGCGATTTATTTTTCTGATGCTGGAACCCTGGGCTGTGTGGTCTGGCCTATGGCTGGGATTGCTTGCTCCCCACGTATCCCTTTCAATTATCATTCACCACATGTGAATGTGCGATTGTATGTTCCACCACCCCTTCTCCACCCGTCTCTGTGACTGCACCCCTCCTGCCTGTCTGGACGAATGTGGCTTCTTGAAATCTTTGGCTGTTGGACTTCCATATAGCTCAGTTTTCTCATGGTTCTGGGTGTTTTTGTTTTGAGATCTAGTTGTAGTTCTTTCTATGCTTGCATGAGTAGGTGAAGTGTGTCTGCCTACACCTCCATATTGACCAGAAGTTGGTCACTTTACTCTTTATTGAAAATATATTTGGGTAAAACATTATTTTGATATTTTACCATTTTTGTTTCTGTTTATCATTTGATAATTGTGAGGATACATACAGTTTGATTAGAATTTAATAGATTAAAACACGTGTGTAAAATAGGACAACTTGTATTAAAACTAAGTAGAAACTGTTGGAAGAATGAATAGGTAAAAGAATAGTCCAAGCCACATTAGTTTCGGACTCTCCTTATAAATAATTCCAAACATTTACCAACATGAATATTTTTTTTAAAACCTTTTCCCTTTTCTGTAGAGTACTGTGAATTGCATGAGATCAGCATTTTCACCCCTTCTCTTGCATAAACCATTACTTTCTCAGAGCAAACAGGTGAAAGATCCTGAGGCCATGCTGTCAGAATTATCCAGGGCTAATTTTTAACTTGAAGTCAGCTCTACTGGTTGCTTATTTCTTACTACTGAGCTGGAGTATGCCAAGGACTGCAAGTTAATTTGTAAGCCAAGAGAAATATTTTCAGAGGGGTAAATATACTGTGTCATGTGACCCGTGGCTAAACGGGGATGTTGATTTTCTATGTTATTTGGACTGTGTAAGCATGGCTCTACCCCAAGAGTGGGTAGCTGAGGCTTATGGATGTTTATGCTTTAACATGTTAAGCGCAGAGCCAGTTTTGCTGGGCTTTCTGTTCAGGTGGTGGGCCAGTGACCACTCGACGGGTGTTGAGTTAGAGTATAAACAGGTTTACAATGGTGCAGCCAATGCAAAACTTCATTAAAATGACAACATTTATTTTTTAACCTTGATACTGCTGGTCCCACGCACTGATGTTGCCCAGATGAAAAGTCCACTGTCAGTCCCCAGGGACTGACGCCACGCTTAACGTGTTAATCTTTCTAAATTCGTAGAAATTAATTTAATTTTACAATACAAATAAACCTGGAGAACATAATGTGATTCTTAGGTATTATAAAAATGGAGGTGTGAATTTTTTGTAGTTTGAGTTAATCAGAAACATTCCCTCCCTTCCGCCCATTCGATATTTTCAAAAACTGTTATGATATTTCCAAATATTGATCAAGTTTTCAAGGAATAATTACTGTGTATACACTACCAGTTTAGAAAGCAACTGGTTATATAATTTTTTTTGTTGTAAAGTACTTTTAAATAGAATTTTTCTATTAACCTGAAATGAATGTAGTGAACTTCTCCTCCCTGACTTGCCAAACCTACAACTTTTAATATAATAGCTGCTGTTTATCGATCGCTCTCTCTGTGCTAGGTGCTAGGTTAAGTGTTTTGCACACTTTGCCTTGTTCAGTCGTCCAAACAACCCTGCAGTGTGGGTATTGTATTTGCATTTTAAATGGGCAGTCTGATTCAGAGAGCTGAAAGTACTGCCAGGGTCACGTAGCTATTGAGTGGTTCACTCAAACAGATGTCAGACTGAGTGCGAAACCCAGACTCTTCTCACTGGGTTGCGCTGCCTTTCCCCGGAAGTGGTGAATGTGCAGACAGACCTGCACTGAATGGGGAGAGGCAGCGCTGGGAGTCACGAGTCACGCCTCTCCCCGAAGTGTTTCTTTTAGCGGAATTTCTTTATTTGCAAATTCCGTTTACTCTGTGAGATACAAACATTTCGCATACGTGTAGAGATGTGTGTATATGTGTCTGTACACGTACATACACATACTTTGTGTGACCTAAGGACATCAAGTGATTTTTCAGTGTTTTAACAGTGATCCTAGAAGCATAAATACAAAACCAAATTTTATATTTATGTAGTGATTAAAAGTAAGGTTATGTCCTTTGAAATACTTATGATGTAGAGACACACTTGGGTTCTCTAACCAACATAACTAGAAAAAAAATGTTAATATAGCCCTGGCTGATGTGACTCAGTGGATTGAGCGCCAGCCTGTGAACCAAAGGGTTTGCCGGTTCAGTTCCCAGTTAGGGGCACATGCCTGGGTTGTGGGCCAGGTCCCTGGTGGGGGTATATGAGAGGCAAGCACACATTGATGTTTCTCTCCCTCTCTTTCTCCCTCCCTTCCCATCTGTCTAAAAATAAATAAATAAAATCTTAAAAGAAAAAAAATTGCTAGTATAATATGTTCACATTTTAGGAAGGGGCTGAGAATTGATAAAGCCTTTAAATAAGAATAGTGGTGAATTCTTTTTTATTGATTGATTTTGAGAGAGAGGGGTGGTGAGAAAACATTGATTTGTTGTTCTGCTTATTTATGCATTTCATTGGTTGATTCTTGTGTGTGCCCTGACCCGGGATGGAATCAGCAAGCTGGTGAATTCTCATTTTTATTTTGAGTATAGGAGAATTCTCAAGTGATCTTCCAGTTACTATTCAGAAATGCCTTATAATGCCAAGCATACTATTTCATTAAACTATCAGGGAGTTCATGGTCAGTATGAATAGTCTTTGAAAGAGCCTTCAAAAAGAGAGAAAAAAAAGGGCAAATTTTTAGTTTTAAAACTAATAAATTTTAAAGGAAAAAACAAGGTTCTCTGAAAAGTTTAAAAATAAAGTCTTTTCAATAATAAAGTATGTATTTATTTCAATAATAAAATACTTCAGTAATAAAGTATGCTGATAGTACTGGTGGTGCCCTATTTCACACACAAGAAAACTGAGGTACAAAGAGAGGTTAAGTAACTTGCCCGAAGATGCACAGCTACTGAGTGAATGACAGCCATACTGAAACCCAAGCAGTCTCATTCTAGAATCCTTGCTCTTGACCATTCTGCTGTATCAATGGAGCAATTAAAAGAGAAGTGAGATTTCACATGGAAATTTCAGGTTACTTTCAAAACTAGTTCAACTTTATTAACTTATAGTAAGTGTTTAGTGTTACTTCTGAAATGGTGACCTTTAGCTCAAAGGCTGCTTCTTGGAGATCCCTGGGGTCTTTTAGACAAAGACTGTCAGGGAGCCCCTAGCGTCTTGTTAAGTGTGAGGTGGTTTGAAGGTTACTTCAGCTGTTCATTGCAGTTGAGGGCAGTGAGGGCAGTATAGGAACAAGGTGTGGAGTTTTAAAAGGTAGCTTGAAAGTAGAGCAAGTTCTAGCATTTTTGCTCTGTAAGCCGAACATGAAAATATGTTGTAAGAAATCGACATTAAAAACTGAGCTAGAGTAAAAGCCAATCCATTCTCTTCTTGTTGTTGTGCTCTGTCTTTAAGTTTAGCACAAATACAATATGCCGCTCCATGGAACTGATACTTTATCAGAGCAAAAAAACTTACATTTTTAAAAGAGCATGTAGTAGAATTGTGTTAATAAATATTCGTACAGTTGAATATTGTGGCTTTTTAAATAAAAAGCGTGGGGCAATGTAAGGATTTTAGGTCTTAAGGGCTGTAGCAGAGATAATCCTTCCTTAGCTATCAGACTATGAGAAAAAAACTTGATTCCTTCAGGAAAGTCCTTTAGCGTGCATTTCTTAGCAACATGCACTTCCTGTAACTGAATGACTATCTTGTTATGCCTTTATGTCTTATTGTCAGGAATACATAATGATATTTTGTAGCATTTTTACTTTTCCTCTTGTTGACATATAGGTCTGAAATATTTTCTGGTCCCGTTTTTTTTAAACTCATCTTTAAAAAATTAGGAAAGATAGTAGAAGACATATGTAAGAGACACATAGTTTGAAATTAAACTGCGAAGTTTTATGAATATATTAATAACCAAATTCCCATTCATATACTAACTTTTATAATATAAACCTTTTCATTTATGCTTCTTGAAGCCATCTTGATTACGTGCTGTCCACCTGGACACAAGGATACCAACTTGGGAAGAATCCGTATCACATATCTTTTATAGCATAATAAAACATTATTTGAGCCTCATATTAAAGATAGGTATGCATATTTATAATAGTCATTTAAAAATTTTAAACTTTTTATATGTTGTCTTTTTTGTAATTTGTATTCAATATTTTATTTACATTGGAGATCAATTTTCAAACCTTTAGGAACAGCAATATACAACTCCAACAAGTTTTGAATGTATTTTTCTCCTTTAATATTTATTAATTTGGGAATGAAAAGTCAACTTTAAAGTTAGGAAATGAAAAATCAACATTAAATTAGCATTTCAGTTTCCTGTATTTTCCATAATGAATTTAACTGAGTCAATGTTATAACTTGTGCTAGTGAAAGCATCTATTAAGTGAGAGAAAAATACAGGAGTAGCTAGTTATTTTTTAAGGATTCTAATGAGGGGTTTATCTACTTTGTGGCTCAGATGTGGCTACTTTTCTTTGTCATCTAGTACCAGGTTACTCTGGCCTCATAATTCAAATTAGTTTAATTTTCGTGTGCGTGTTTGCATGTATATGTGTGTAATGTACGTGTGTATATATGTGTACACATGTATATAATGTATATGTATACATATAAGTATATATAAGTATGCCTAGAAGTACAAATCTTTTATAAAATAAGTTATTTTGAAATCTTATGTGGATAATAAAAACTGTTATTCTAGGTTAGTGTGGATAGTTGAGCATTGACCATGTTACTTATGATTGATCAGCCAAAATTAATTGAGAGCATATTTTGTATGCTCCACAATGCTGGACATGACTTAATTTCAGAATCAGCTTCTGAAGTTTTGTGATTTAGTGGGAAGATTATATCTGAATCACAGGTGAATATTGGACCTCAGGAGTTAGGGTCAGGGGAGGAAACTTGAAATCATCATTAGTTGCTTATGTTCATTTCTGTGTTCTCACCCACTGGAATTATAAACTAATATTCTAAATCTTTTCTGTAGGAAATTTTGGGAGCGGTTTATTACCCTGTGTCATGAAAATAGTAGCCTACACGGAATCACTTTTGAGCAGATAAAAGCTCAGCTAGAGGCTTTAGAACTGAAGAAGACGTATGTGTTGAATCCACTGGCACCCGAATTTATCCCGCGGGCTCTAAGGCTGCAGCATTCAGGAAGTGCCAGCAAGCTGCAGCAGTCACCTCCCAAGGTAAAGCCTGTTAATGAAATTGAAGAGGTTAAAGGGAGAGAAGAGAGAAGTATCAAAGGTTTATTGGGCTGCTGCTTACTTTAAGTATTGAAGGTTACATTTGGCGGCAAGCAGTTTCTGCAAGGACGTTGTCTAGTGTGGACATGTAAGTGGAAATACAGGGGGGTGTTTAGCCATGCTGAATGTCGTGATCATTCTCCAAAGGTTTTCAAGAACCTGATTTCTTCTTGTGTTCTTCAGATAATATAACCTCCTGGTCCTTTCTGCTGATAGACTTGTTTTAGTAAGATGTGAATAAGACAAAGCCGTTTAAAAGATTACACAGCATTGGATCTGTTATTTATAAGGAATAACGTTCTAACAATATTTGTGTAAAGAAAATAGTTCTAATCCTTTTTTGGTGACTAGTTCATTTCGAGTAGTATTTGACACAGTGAGAAAATTTGGCTTCTTGAAGTTGATTTTGACCTGTGTTTGTTGTATAAGACGTCACCCAGTCAGAGGGAGTGGAGGTGGGAGCGTCACGGCCGTTGCTACTTTTGAACCGCAGTTATTTTGGGCAGAGATAGCTGGTCTATTTACTAGCGTGCCTGAAAAAAAAATGCTTGCACTTAACATCCAGAAGAAAAAGTTATGAGAATGACATGTTTAGTACTTGTTCTTCCAGTGTTTTGGTGTAGTTTTAGTCATCAGCATGGTATTAAACTTACTAACATAAGTTAATAGAGTATGTCAGTTTTGGGCTTCATTTAAAAATATAAAACCTCATATGGAAGCAATCATTAATGGTTTAGTATCTTGAAAAATTTTTAGTTAAATAAATATTAATCCAAAAACTGTTTTCTATGTTAATATACTGTTGTGTATTCCTAGTTTAATAAAAATGAACCCAATGTGCAATAATGCTTTAGTGACTTAGGGTACTAAGGGATTAAGCATTTTCCATAAATGAATCTTCTAGATTTTTAAAGCTTAAACTATTAATAACTGATACTATTTAAGGTTCTCTTGCATGTTATGGTAGGTGCTAGGGAAGCAGAGATAAGCGAAGTAGCCTTCAGAGCAGATGTTGGAGGGGGACGGTCAGGAAGGATGTGGGTTTCCGTCAGTTTCCACTCCAGAGATCTTGTTTAGGAGTCCGCTGAATGGGTGGGATAGTGGGAGATTGGGGAGACGTGTCAAAAACCAGAATATAAGCTCCATTAGGCCAGAGATTTTTGCCTGCATTAATTACTGCTCTAGCCTCTGAGCCTAGTACATCTGGCTCATTCCGAATGCTTTGAGGTATTTTTTAGATGATGAGTGGAGCTTAAGAAAGAGCTTATGCAAAAGGCTTTACAGGTTCTGCAGGGAACAAGAGCTGAGCGTATGTGAGGAGTAGGGTAGAAACTTTTAAATGTTACTGTTATTTAAAATGTTGCAAAATCATTGTACCCTTTGCACATTCTTAAGTGCAATAGAATAAGTACAATAGAATAAACTCTTCTTTATTTAATTGAGCAATATAAGCATCAATTAATGTGCTATAGATACAACTAGATCAAAGCCATGATACCAAATGTCTACTGAGCCTAAGCAAGATCCTGCAGTTTGCTTTCTTTTGTTTGTTTTAAAGGTGAATCCACTTGCTTTTCCAAAACCCTAAACTCCCTAAAGACAAAAATATGATTCTAGATTCTTTTTATAGCACCTAGAGCTTAGCCCCACATGGTAGATGCTCAGTAAGTATCTGATAAGTGAGTAATGGTTCTGATGCACCCAGGAGCGTGGCTTTTTTGGGGTTTGGAGGCCAGCACTCAATCCACTGAGCCACACCAGCCAGGGTACTGTGGCTTTTTTTTTCAATGAGAAGATTGAGTAATTAAACGCAAAGCAGCCATCTCTCCAATTTTTAAAAACTTTTTAGAGAATTTTCTTCACTGATCCAGTAGATATCATGTTATTTTTATGTCAGTAACACAGTGTTTCACCAAATTATCTATCCATCTGATTATTTTAAGTTACTATTTATGTCAGATATAACAATAATCAATAATATTAAATAATGGAGGTATTGTGAGCCAAAAGTTATTTCTGTCACCTTATCCCCTACCTCTCCCCAATATTTTTTTAACTTCCATGAACTTGTTTTGAAGTTTGAATTTTTACTGAAACCTTTTTTAAAAAATTTAACTTTCTTTGCAGAAAATTTCAAACCTTTATCTTGAGAGAATAGTATAATGAATTCCCCATCATCCAGCTTCATTAATTATCAACTTAATCTTGTTTCATCTACAGCCCACTTCCCCCATTCTCCACCACAAAATGTACACACTGGAAAACTCGGAAACAAATCCCAGATATTTTATTTTATGTGCTGGAGTCTGATAAAGGGGAATATACGTCATTGATAGAAAAAGGTGATATTTCTGAAAACGTGATACTAAGCCATAAGATTCCGCCCCAGGTTTTCTTAATGTTTACCTTTCAACACAATTCTGGGCATAAGAAATGTTATAAATTAGAACTGGTAATGTTAGACTAAGGCTGAAAACCCAGGTCAGATTTCACATAGATAAATTCATCAGAAGGCTGGCTGGAGGTTAAACTTGCTGCTCTTGGACCTGCTGCTTCAGGGCTGTTGTTTGTCAACAAAGCACACCTCTTGCTATTTAGCAAATAACTTCATTCTCCTCACTAACATGTCAGTTCTGTGCTAAGGTTTAGTGAAGGGAGACAATGTTAGGGGATCCAGGAGCAGGTAGTCCTAGCCAGCCCTCAGTGCCTCATTCTCTGCAGGCTTCATTTATAACAGTGCCTGTTTCATGGGCGCCTGCAGAATTGGCACAGAGAAAAGCGGTATGCCTGTCTTCATTCTGCTTACTCCTAGGGCACTTGCTGGGAGCAATGTCCGGAAGCTTGGATAAAATGGAACAGAGTCATTTGCATATACTAGAAAAACTATTCAGAGGATAAATGGTGAAAAACAACTCACAAACTGAAATCTATAAAATAATGCTTTGATCTTTTCAGATGATCCATTTCTGAGTATTATCTAGTCTCCTGTTCATGTGTGTAGCCCTTCCTCAGAGCCATCTATGGTCCAGTGAATCCTCTCCCTTGCAGTCCCTGACTTCCCCTCCCACCACGTCTCTTAATTCCTCTTCTGCTGCATCTCTCTGACTCCAGCCGGAGAAATTTCTCTGCTTTTAGGGCTCATGTGATTAGATTGGGTCCATCCAGATAGTTCAGGATAAGCTCCATAAGTCCATAACTTTAATTGTATCTGCAGAGTCCCTTTTGCCACATAACATGACATATTCAGGGGTTCTAGGGATTAGGGCGTGGATATCTTTGGGGCACCCTTCTGCCTCCTACCCTGCCTAAATCACTCTGTTCCCATCATAGACTACACATTGCCCCAGGCTGATGGGTCCTCAGAGACAAGGAAATCTAAATGGTTTGTTACCCTCTTAGAACTCCTTTCTTTTCTCTGTCATCCGCGCTCCTTCACTCTGTCTGTGTGTGTGCCCCTGCCTGCTCTTGTTGTCACTTCTAATTGCTCGTGCTTCTGATCTCCCACCTACTTCTGCCAGCTCTGCTGTCTGCCGTTTTCTCCTTTCATCTGCCTGCTTTTCTCAGCACTTCTCTCCCCTCGGGAGTTTGTTTTTTAAACCTAGTGCCAGTCACTGTGATGATTCTCTTATGGCTAATAAACCAAATATGATTTTATTTTGACTTTTTTTTTTTTTTTTTACTTTTTACAGTTAGAACTTAGCTGTCCTTGCCCACCCATAACTGACCAACTGGCCTCTGATGTTTAGTGCTGATCTGAATATTTAATGTTGCTGACAGGGAGATAAATGAAGCATCACTGTACTTTTGCTGTGGTCAAGAATGGATTTTTCTTCCTGCTGTAGACATTTTCTCCCCCTTTAGTTTTCAGATGTAATGTACAAATAGCAAATTTGTATGTGTCTAAGGGTAAATTGTATCATGTGCTACTTGTATAACGGCTTTATATGTTACATTTAGCCAATGGAAAGAGAAAGAAATTTTTTAAAGTCTGCAAATTAAGAACCACTGTCTCTTCAAATACTGTTTCTTCCCAAAAGTCATAATTTTTAATGGTATACCAGTATACTGTTATGTGAATCTGCCATTGCTTACCTAGTAAATCCTCCGCTGATGGACGTTTAGGTGGTTAACATGTCATCACATGTACAAACAGTGCTGTGATGAACATCTGTGTCCAAATGCATTATTACTCCGTTTGGATACATTCCTGGAAGCGCAATTACTCGGTTAAAGTGTATATACATTTTTGATGCTCTACCCTGTCTGGTGTGGCTCAGTGGATTGAGTGCTGGCCTGCGAACCAAAGGGTTGTGGGTTCAATTCCCAGTCAGGGCACATGCCTGGGTTGCGGGCCAGGTCCTCAGTAGGGGGCATGCGCAAGGTAACCACACATTGATGTTTCTCTCCCTCTCTTTCTCCCTCCCTTCTCTCTAAAAATAAATAAGTAAAATCTTAGAAAGAAAAAGAATTATCATCAAAAAAGAATTTTAGATATCCTTAACTTGAGGCTGAGAACACTTAAATTCTAGTGCCGCGACTTAATATTTACACAGGAAGGTGGCTCAGAACAGTCTGGTGGGTGTTACTTACAGGCGTGTAGTCTTTTCAGTTTTAATTGTTGCTGTAAACATTTGATTTCATAGGATTAGGAAAATGGTTATTGTTTCTAATGTTAAATATGTTTGTTATACATTGGGTTTTTTTTCTGTAAAGGGGAAAAGCCTCCATCATACCCAGAATGATCATTTCCAGAATGATGGAATTGGTAAGTGGAAACTTGAGCCCTCTGAAAACTCACTTTTATGATATAGGTTTACCACAGATTTCATCATTTGAAAGAGGAGGGTGGGGAGAAGGACACACACACAAATACTTTAGAACTCACTTAACTCTTCTATTCATGTGTCATTTCTTAAAAGGGGTGGTTTTGTAGGTACCAAGGTACATATCCAGAAACTGTGAGGCAAAGCATTTAAGCTTTCTATGTAACATAAGTTTTTGGAACATATTTATATCCTACAAATGTTGGGTCATACAAATTTCAAGGTAAAGTTTATTTCAGTTATTTAAAATGTTGCAGAATTATGCTTTTAAAATAATAATTGTTTATCCTTCATTTTGTATGTGGCTTTATTACCATTGCAAGTCAAAACTTTATTTTGAAGAATTGTATATATTTTCCTATTCTTGGAGAAATTTTATTGAGTGTATATGGGTGCATGGTTTTCTGTCTTGAAGGACACATCTCCAGCCTCAGAAGATATTTAAAAATATGCTACTTTATAAAAGAAATACTTTGCATGTCTCAAGCTAGTTTTAGAGAACATTTTTAAGTGGTTACGGTTTTTTTAATGTGTTTTATTCTTCCACACTAATAATTCTCTGACTGTAAGATATCTTATGGCAAACCTGGGAAATACATATTGCTGTTGGATGATGTACATTATTTTTGTCTAGATGAGTATGTACAACTATTGAGTATACTCTTTCTCTATTTATTTTTCAGTTCAGCCCAATCCTTCTGTACTTATTGGCAATCCCATTAGAGCGTATACTCCTCCACCCCCTCTTGGACCTCATCCAAATTTGGGGAAATCTCCAAGCCCTGTTCAGAGAATAGACCCTCACACTGGGACAAGTATTCTTTATGTACCTGCTGTCTATGGAGGGAATGTAGTTATGTCGGTGCCTTTACCTGTAAGTGGATGTGTGATACTTTCTGTTGAACAAAATAAATTAGGCTTCACTAAATTAGTGACTATTCCAACCTTTTTAAAAAAACTTCTAAATGACTGTTAATTTTTTAAGAAACTTTTAAAAATAGTGTTCTACCAACCTTTTAAAAAAACTTCAGTGACTGTTAATTTCTTTTAAGGCAGTTCTTATCTTTAATCTTCCAATTTTGAAATGATCAAAGAAATGTGAATTGTTCCTTATAGTTTGTTACTAGGTTGTCAGTGACTATGAAGAAATCTGTAAATTGGATATTTTGATTGAGAAGTCTTTGTATTCTTTTAAAATATTTTACTAGGGAAATTGGGCTAAAAGTTACCAGAGATAGTAAATTGGTCTCTTAGTTGGTAAGGTGGTGTTTTTCTTTTATCTTTTGCATTTTATTCTTGAATAATTCACTAACCCTTCCTAAGAAATACAGTTCTTTGGAGGAGGCAAAGAGGTTTGGATTAGTCTTAACTCCCCTGGATCTAAATTTATCTGAGAAATTCCACACCTTATGAAATCTTACTGCTACTTGAAAACGTTATTAAATCCTTTCTAAGACTATGATTTTTAGAGGACTTCCATCTTGTATAAAACCAACTTTTTTCTCCTTTAAGGTATTTGAATATTTTGGTAATTTTATTAATTTGCTGATATACTAATATTTTCAAACTCAGCAATTTTAGCCTAGAAAGCCTTTCTTTCATTTAAGGCAAGTACTGTAATTTCCGGCAGAGGGGATCATTGCCAAGGATCTTTGGTACCCCTGCCCACATCCCCAAAAGGGAAAACTGCTGAGCTGCAAGCAATTCCCAGCCACATTGATCGCGATAGTTCACAACCACAGCAGCCAATGAGAATAACTGTCAGTAAGAAATGTGTAATTCATGCCCACTCCCCACAGACTTTCAATTTTAGCTGAGTTATTTCTTCTCAGACAGCCTGGCAACATTATACATCATCTGCTTTAAATAGTAAGTCCCTTAGGATTTATATTTCATTTTACTAGGTCAAAGAGGCTTTTATTATATAAGATTTCTGAGAGTCTGCATTCAGCAGTTATAATAAAATAATAGGGGCAGTAGCTCAGGTGTCATTGTATTTATCCCTTTTATGTTAATATGCAGGGATTATTTATACATATACCTAAAGAAATTTTCTGCTTCTGTGATTGAAGGGAAGAATTGAATTAATCAAAAGTATTAATTTAAACTAATGACCTTTATGAATTTTGCCTATCATAAATGAATGTTAAATGGTTTGGTTATTCATATAAAGTTGGGATACATATTTTTGAGTTGAGACTCCTAGACTAAATTGCTTTTTAACTTTTCCCCTATTCTCTTAGTCAGTCTATTAAACTCTATAACTATATACTTAGGACTTTAAAAGAGAATTTTCATGGCAATCTGTATATATTTATATTGAGGGGAAATGGTTCAAGTCTATAAAATGATTTACTGCATTAAGAAATAATTAATTGCCTATCTGAAGTCATCAATTTCTTCCTAACCTGTAAAATGATCAGTTTTCCCTTACTAAAGGTTCAGGGAGCCATTTGAGGCCATTTGAGATGTACCAGTAGTGCTACCCGTTGTTCCCATTAGCGTTGACTTTGTAGTTACTCATTTTTATGAAATTAACATCTCTGTGTGTGTTTGCTTTTTCTTGATCACAGCACTGTAGCAGTTTGCCTTTCCAAGTGGATATAGTGCAATTATTTTGTTTCTTGTACTAACTTAGGTACCATGGACAGGATACCAGGGTAGGTTTGCTGTTGATCCTCGAATCATTACACACCAGGCAGCGATGGCCTATAATATGAACCTCTTACAGACACATGGACGGGGGTCTCCTATACCTTATGGCCTTGGGCATCACCCACCTGTCAGCATAGGGCAGCCACAAAACCAGCATCAGGAGAAGGATCAACAGGAGCAAAATCGAAATGGTGAGTTGCTTTGCTGTTCTCACATTTCTAAACTGATGATATGCGAAGTTGTATCAACATACAAAGTTCCTTTAACAGTGGTTGTTAACTTGTTTATAGATCATAGACCTCTTTGAGAAAACAATCTGACATCAAACTGTAGATCCACTCTCCAGAAGATACAGATATATACGCATACAAAATTTGTAACCGGTTACCACTTATGATTGGTATTACCAATTTCCTGAAAAACATTAAATTTTAATATTTAAAGTGTTATATTTTATTTTTTTAAGAGAGAGAGATTAAGAGAAACATTGGTTTTTGTTGTTCCACTTATTTATGCATTCACTGGTGGATTCTTGCATGTGCCCTGACCAGGGATTGAATCTGCAACCTTGGCGTATTGGGACGATGCTCTAACCAACCGAGCTACCAGGCCAAGACCAGTACTTAAAGTGTTTTAAATGGTAGTCATTTAAAATTCAGACAGAATCCTCTCTTTCGCTAAACATTTTTGTCGACCCACAATATTTTTGTGGTATACTAAACATTAATGCTCTTGTGGCAATAGTTGATTTAAAGTAGTTGTTTCTTATACAAGTCATAGTCTCTTGTCTTTTAGAATTGTAAATAAGAGAAAATTGTCCACTATATTTTTTAAAGTCAGGCTCATTGAAGTATAATTTATATATAGGAACATTTACTCTTTTAAAATACACAGTTGTTTTGACAAACACACAGAGTTGTTAGTCACTGCCAAATTCAGGATACATATTTACATGACCTCAGAAAGCCCCTCCATGTCGCTTTGTAGTCTGTCTCCTCCAGCCCCCAGCCCTGGGCAACCACTAATCTGACGTTGGTCTTTAGTGTGTCATAGATGGAATCGTAGCGGATGTCGTTTTTTTTGTTTGGCTTTGTTCACTTAGCTTAATGCTTCTGAGATTGCTTCACGTTACCTGTGTCAGTTGTTTGTTCTTTTTCACTGTTGATTAATATTCCAGGGCATGAGTGCACTGCCATGTTTTTTTTTTTTTAAGATTTTATTTATTTTTTTAACAATCCAATTTTTTTTAAAAGATTGTATTTATTTAGTTTTTGAGAGGGGAAGGGAGGGAGAAAGAGAGGGAGAGAAACATCAATGTGTGATTGCTTCTCACGTGGCCCTCACTAGGGACCTGGCCTGCAACCCAGGCATGTGCCCCGACTGGGAATCGAACTGGGACCCTCTGGTTCCCAGCCCGCGCTCAATCCACTGAGCTACGCCAGCCAGGGCTTCATTTTGTGTTTTTGTTGCTCTGCCTTTTGCTTCACTATGTGTTTCTTCTGTGTGGTCTGACTTGCTGCTAATTCCATCCAGTGTGCTTTTCATCTCAGACATTGTAGTTTTTATTTCTTGAGGTTTAGTAGTAAGGCCATCCTGGCACGATAATTGATTATACAGTTTTGGTGGCATTCCTAAGGGAAAGTTTTTGAACAAGAACCTAAATCAAGGATTTTTTCAAGAATTTAAAATATCCAGCGGATAATTGTTATATATTAAAAGCCTTTCCCATGCATGAAGTAGCCTTGTCTATTATAATTGTGATAGTTTTAATATTAATTTTGCTTCCTTTACTATTTATCTTTCATTTATATTTAGTTTGATATCTATTACTTTTAAACATGTAACTCACATTCCTTTCAGAATATCTTCATTCAGTGTAGATTCCTTTTTCCATATTAGATTGACACATTATTTGGATTTTGCTTGATTACATTTATAAATAACCACATTTTTGAGCCTTTATAAATAAGCAAGAATGCCACTTTTTTTATGTCTAGTATAAGAAATTGAGGCTGTAAATTTATGGAGATTGGAAAATTATCTCTGGAATTATTTGATATTTTAAGATTATCCCTTTCTTAAGCTTTTGTCTTATCAATGAGGTTTGCTATATTTATAAATTTTCTTTCTTGCAGAGAAACTGCCACTGAAAATTTAAGTACAAAACTCAAGCAGTAACATAAATCAATAATAATGGGTGAAAAGTGTTTAAAATACTTTATTTCTTTTGTCTAATGATGGATAGTCATTGGAAATATAATATCCACTGGAGAATATTTATAAGAATTTTAAAATATTTTCTTAGGTAAAAGTGAGACAAATAATCCTGGACCTGAAATTAATAAGATTCGAACACCAGAGAAAAAGCCTACAGAATCAAAACAGGTATACTGCTTACATATAGTGAATGTATTGTTCCAATTGATTTAGAGTCTTAATGTGTAAAAAAAAAAAAACAACATTTACCTTTTTATGTATTTTTTTATGTTTATTGTTTCATAGTGGTCTGGTGGATCATGTTACCCTCTTTCCCTCCACCGTTTCTTTGGCTACATTATTAACTTAAACTATAGTCTTCTCAGATTGTGATACTTGGTGATAGACTTGGAGTGAGGGACTTTCCGTGATGAAATAGTAAATGACGACACAGCTAGAAGATGCGTCATTAAGAATGGCCTCAGAATGAGAAGAGCTATCTAGTGAAGAAGAAGGAAGCGTTAACGTCCTCAGAGGGAATACTTGTACCCTCACCTCTTTCTTCCCTCATGCCCAGTGAGAAATCCTTAACTTTCTCCTTTTGTTCATCTACCTTCTCTGCTTCTGTGCTTGGGAGCCAGTTAGGGAAGATCCAATTATTGGCTGAATTAGTACCACTGGAAATGTGTGTTTTCTAATCTTAGGGAACCCAAGGGGCTCTCCCACATCTCCTTTACATGTACCCGGCTCCTTTGGCCCAGTTTTCTCTGCAGCTCTCCTCGTGCCTGATTATCTTGCCCCTTCTGTTATCCTTGTACTCAGAAGACGGCCTTGCCTTAGACGTTGGGCATCGGGATTCACCCTGTCAACTTCAAACCTTAGACTTTTCTACGCCCTTGAACAGCCTCACTTCCTCAGCACCAGTCTCAGAGCAGGAGTCCCCTCTGATCACCTCGCAGGCCTTGTCCCTTCTTCCCATTTGTCTTTAGTCTTTCTAGCTACTGGTTCTTCCTCCTCAGGCCATTGTAAATTGATTGATAGACTGTTTTTTAAAAAGACACTTTCTTTGACCTTCATCTTCTTATAGCTACTAGCCTAATTTCTCATTCCCGCCTCACCTTCGGTGCGCCTCTTAACAAACACAGTCTACCGCCGGGCCTCAGCGTTTCGCTGACACTGTTGTGTTCTAAGGGCCCAGGTGTTGTGAACACGCTTTAACTGTGTTCCGACTTGACTGACTTCTCTCTGGCGTTTGGCACCATTTTCTACTTCTTCATCTTGACCACCTTGTTTCTTTTTGGTTTCTGTGACACACATGTCTACTTTTCACAACTCACTCTAACGTGACCTTCTGTCCCTCTGATAAGCTCCTGTCCACCTCCTTCCCATCCGTTCCTAGTCCTTAAGTTGGGGTTTTTCAGCATTCCGTCACTGTCCCACACCTCTCTTTGCATACTGTGGATTATAACTACGAACTAGTCCACTTCCATGATTTCAAATACCCGCTCCATAATAATGACTTCCAAATCTGTATCTCCAACCCCAGCCTTGCTGTACGCAATTGCTCTCTAGATTCAGTTCATGTCCCATAAGCAGCTCTGATTCACAATTTCCACAGCTGGGAGGACGCAGTGCCCATGGGGGAAGCTGCACTGTGAATGAGGCAGCCAGGGACTTCCCAGCAGTATAGGAAGGCCGCAGCAGTGCAAGTGGGAGGCCTGTGTGTTTGGGAGGGGAGCAGGGAGACAACACAGCAGGTTAGTTAGGGCTGTGCAGTGGCAGTGGCAGCTGTAGTCAGAGGCAGCTTAGGACCAAACCGTGTGTCAGAGCCTTAGGTGCTGTCAGAGCAAATGAAGCCAGGATAGCTAAGTGCCTTTCAAATCCTTGTTTTTAAATTTCTCTTATGATCCTTCCCTGTTAGGAGACTCAGCAAACTGATGCTTTGTCCTACGGAAGAAGACTTCGTAGTTCTCCTTGAATTGGGAACTCAGTTACTAGGAGGAAAGCGACCATTGAATTCTGATAATAATAGACTCAGATTCCTTCAGCCCTTACAGTCCCCCGCTCTGCCTGGCTCACTGTAGCATCATAAAGTAGCACGTCTGGATCTAAATTTCTATGGCCCTGGCCTAGTTCCCTGCCCATGTCAAAGTCAGAGGGGAAAGTGGCAATTAAAACACTGGCTTATTCACAAACAACCTTGACATTTAATCTTGATCTCCTTCATGCAATCAGAGTATGCATATCACAGTCTTTGGAAAAGTATATCCCAGCTGAATATAGCTTCAGTCTTTAAAAAGATGAAGATTTATGGGGCAAAATGTTTATTTATAAAGAACCTTAATCAGATTGAGAGATTTGAAGAGCAGGCAGTGCAGCAGTTCGGGCCGCCTCGGACAGAGTTGTCGTCATTCTCATTTTCCTTTGTAGACAACTCTGTGCACCTAGTGATTTGAAGGACTCGGTGTATGCAAATTGGCCCGACATAATGGCAGTCCATTTCAGGTAGTAATTAGAGATGAGAGTGCACTTGGGGCTGGGTTGGCAGAGCTTGCTTGTCAGGTGTACCCCAGCTTCACTTCAGGAACAGGCTGCTTGTTCTGTGTTCTTGGGAGTGGCCAGTTCTGTGTCTGACTTGGGAGCCTTTGGTGGCATAAGTGCTCCTCAGTGACCGTTTCAACACTGAAGTACAAAAACAGCTCATTGAGGGTTTTGACAAAGATGGAAAAGAGAAATTGCTCCTTTCTGCGTTATATTTCATTTTTCACATCGTCACCATTTCTGATGAGACTCACATGCCAGAAGGATGACCGCATGCCCTACCTTACAACCTTTGGAACTTGCCACAGTTTGCAGGATTAAAAAACTGTTTATACTCGGTATTGAACCATTCAAGGTTGAGTGTAATTGGGCTCTTGCAGCTTCATTTAATGTCGAGAAGGGGAAAACAACGTAGAAACAGTGAAGTTATGGCTCTGTGTGCACACAACTTCTCATGCTCTTCGAATCTGCCGTACTTTTTCTCCTCTCTCCACTTTTGTATAAGCTATTATCTTTACCTAGAACGTCTTTCCCACCCTGGGAAATTCCAGCTCTTTGAGCAAGAGTCAACTCAAATGCCACAGCCTCTGTGAAGCCACTTCTAATTTTCCCAGGCACTAGGATCTCATCATTTTCTCTTACAGCCCTTCTAATTTTATGTTTACATGCTGGCATCCTCTGCTGGGCTCTTAGGCCAAGGCTTAGCAAGCTTTTTCTGCAAAAGACCAGATAGCAAATCTTCAGGCTCTGTGGGTTGTATGGTTTCTGCTGAAACCGCTCGACTCTGCCTCTATGGTTAGAAGACAGCCATAGCCAATGAGTAAACGGATGAGCGTGGCAGTGTCCAGTAAAACCCACAGAATCTGTCGGCCGGAAGTGGCCTGGGGGCTGTGGTTGGCCAGCCCCTGTTGCTCTAAGCTCTTGAGGGTACAGAGGGAATCTTTTTTGTTGCTGTTTAATCTCTGGCACCAGGCACAGTGCCCTTGGTAAGTCCTCAAAAATGTTTCTTGAAAGAATAAATGTCAATAACTAATATAAAAAACCGACAACCAAATTGGTTCTACTAAGGCGATAAATTATTTATTTGTTCACTTCAGGTTTTCTTAAATTAATATAAGTATCTTTGAAGAAAGAGATATGTAAAAACAATAAAATCAGAAGGAAAGAACACATTTTAATGATTTATATCAGAAGGGAATAAATGGTTATCTTCCAAGGAAGAAAGTGTGAAATTAAAAATAATGTTTTTTAAAGGAACTAAAGTGGATATGCTAATACAATGGCGGTATCTCTTCTTATGACTCAGACTTAACATGCTGTTTATCTGTTTCATCTTTTCTAATTTAAAAAATAATTATTTCCTAATTTGAGTGTCAGAGAGTGATTGATTGGGTACCCTGCACTCTTGCTATTACTGATGAGAATGTGTGATATCCTTAAGACGTGCTAGGGGTGGGGAAAGGTGGACAGCCACAGGACTTGGGTTTTTCCGCTGTTAAAAAGACTTCTTATTTTTTTTTCCCTAGATTGATTTGGAGTCAAATCCACAGAACAGAAGCCCTGAATCACGTCCTGGTGTTGTTTATCCCAATACCAAATTTCATCGCAAAGATAATCTCAACCCAAGACACATAAACCTTCCCCTTCCTGCTCCTCATGCACAGTATGCAATCCCTGGTCGTCATTTTCATCCCCTTCCCCAGCTCCCAAGACCACCATTTCCAATTCCACAGCAGCACGCCTTGCTAAGTCAGCAGCAGAATAATTTGCCTGAACAACCAAATCAAATGCCATCCCAACCAAATCAGGTAGTCCAGCAGCAGAATCCGTTGAATCAGCTGACTCAGCAGCCACCTCCTCAACTTTCTCCTGCCTATCAGTCAGGGCCCAACAGTGCTTTTTTTAATAATGCAGTTTCTCACCGACCACAGTCGCCTTCTGCAGAGGCTGTGATTCCTGAGCAGCCGCCCCCTCCCATGCTGCCAGAAGGCCACAGTCCCCTGCGAGCCATTGCGCAGCCTGGCCCCATTCTTCCTTCACATCTGAGTAACTTCACTGATGAGAACCCTCCAGGATTGCCTATAGGGGAGGCTCTAGGTAAGTTCTCCTGTCACTGCTGAAAGTGACAAATTCAGAGATTATTTACCTAAAATGACATGTACTATACAGTACTAATGTGGATCAGGGTTGATTCATCTCTTTAAGTAGTACCAGCAAAACCTAATCACATAGCGTAATAATCAGAATCTCGTTCCAGATGCTGTATAACATTAAGTACCCAGTTGATGCCAGGGTACATGATTATGTAGCTAAGGGAGAACATCATCATCACCGTTACCATAACGCCGGTCACCGGCAAATTTAGAAAACATTTGCTTTCTCCAAAACCCAGACTATAGCCATGTCTTTGTCTTTGTGGAGAAAATCTGGTTATAAAAACTCTTGAAGAAGTTCATTGGAGACCCTGCGTGCATGAAAACGTAAACTTTCCACGAATGTTTTTGCAGATCGTGTGCATGGGAGTGTGGCCCTGGAAACACTTAGGCAGCAGCAGGTGCGGTTGCAGCAGTGGAACGAGCATCACGCCTATCTGAGTCAGGGCAGCATTCCGTACTCACACCATCACCATCCTCACCCTCACCTCCAGCACCTTCCTCAGCCGCCCATTGGGTTACATCAGCCGCCGGTGAGGGCGGACTGGAAGCTCCCCAGCAGTGCCGAAGGCGAAGCAGAAACAACAGTTTCAAGGTATTTCAGCAACTAAAACCGGCCTTGAAACATGACCCACCCACTCTTTTCTTTCTTGCATGTTGTTCTTTTAGCCTCACATTAGAATATTGTCCTCAGGGAAATTGGATGCTGGCCTTCTGGGCACATGGTACACAGTTCTATTGATTGACCCTAAAATGGAGAGAATCAGTTTAGAAGTGACTGCAGATCTGGGCATAGACAGTGTGCTGGGGACTGTAAAATGACGTGGCCCTTTGCTTTGTGGTCTCTTCCAGAAAAGAGACATGCCGTCCTGCTCAGTCGTGTGTTTTTCATACTCAGTAGCAATACTTATGAAAAAGGAATGAAGACAGAAGTAAATCAATGGTTGAAAGTTAAAAACAATAAATATATTATTAATTTTTTTCTAGTAGCACCAAATTCTACCTTCTTTTAACTACAGATATTTATATGAGTGTTCAGTTCTGATTGTGAACTTGTGTTTATGGCCAGTGTCATGTGAATGCACTGCAGTGTTTCCTAATCCCTTCCGAATGACCTTCTATCACTGCCCCCTACTGGAGGTAGAGACAAGGGCAGCTGTTTTTGTACAGAGGGAAAAGGAAGAAATCAGGTACTTGGGCACACTCAGTGTCTTCAGTTCAGCATCTGTTGAGTGTTCATGCTTATGTTTGAGATCAATTAATGTTAGCTCAAGTTTTGTATTATGACTTTGTTTGCAGAAATTTCACCTGTCAATGACTAAACTGTCCTTAATGCGCTGGAGCCTTTTTTTGTTTTCTCCTCCTCATGTTTCATTGTCTTTATGTAGGTTGCAAGGCTTACTCAGAGAACTGTCCAGTCGTGATCCAAGTGAAGCCCGGGAACTAGCGGAAATGCCACCACCTCAATCAAGACTTCTGCAATATAGACAAATTCAGACCAGGAGCCCACCAGCAGTCCCATCTCCCCCTTCCAGTACGGACCACAGCGGCCACTTCTCTAACTTTAATGACAACAGCAGAGATGTTGAAGTGGCCAACAACCCGGCATTTCCACAGCGCCTACCGCCCCAGATATTCAGCTCGCCTTTCTCGTTGCCATCCGAACACCTTGCCCCGCCTCCCTTGAAGTACCTGGCACCTGACGGAGCATGGGCTTTTGCTAACTTACAACAGAATCACCTAATGGGGCCGGGTTTTCCCTATGGCCTACCTCCGCTGCCTCACAGGCCACCGCAGACTCCTTTTGTACAAATACAGAATCATCAACACGCTGTCGGTCAGGAGCCATTTCACCCATTGTCATCTCGAACAGTTTCTTCTTCTTCGCTCCCTAGCTTAGAAGAGGTAAATGCCTTTCTTTTCCTATTTCCTTCAAGATTGGTTGATTGCAAAAAATTACCAGTATTTATTGATTTGATAATAGAGGACAGATCTTATTGAATTTAATAGTCTATTAAAGCTACTCTTGTCTTGGAACTTACTTTAATCATATCCTCTCTTCTCCCTGCTCCTTCCCCGCCCACTCCCTGCCCACCCTCCAGCCTTGAGTGGGGTATTTCAGACTTTTTAGAATGGTCATTATTGTGGGAACATGAAGCCCCTTAGAGTCTTACTGTTGTTTGGAAACATTTTACCATCTGACTGACTTGAGGAGGGAAGCTAGCTTCGTCCTGTCTAATTTGGGGAAATGGCTTTTAGTGATTTATCTTTTTGCCTAAGTTACATTTGTTTATTACAGATGTGTCAATTAGAACTTTCTGTGGAGGTTGGCTTTTTGAGCCAGTGGCCAGGCCCAAGTCCTGCGCTCTTTATCCTGTGACTCATCCTGGTGGTTTCTTAGAGGTAGCAGGTGATACCAAATGGTACAATGATTGCCAGATGTCATAATTTGTACTGTTAAACATAGAATTGACTCTATTACACTAAGCATTTTAAGGTAAATTGAAATTTTTTATCTTAAACTACTTAGATCTATTTCCAAAGAGCATCACTGATATCAAAATCTCAGTAATTCCACATTATAAAGCTTCCAAAGCAGTGCTGTTTGGCATAGACCATAAAAACTTGCCGAACTCTTTATTAGCTCTAATAGGTTTTTTGTGGATACCTTAGGATTTTTCTATATAGAAGATAATGCCATCTACAAATAGAGCTTTGTCCTTCCTTTCCAACCTGGATGCATTTTATTTCTTTTTCTTGCCTAATTGCCCTGGCCAGAATCTCTAGTATAATGTTTAGGGTGCATATTTGGCAAAATTAGAGAAAAACAAGTATATCTAGGATGAGTTTTCCAAATTTCCTTTTGTTATTGATTTCTAATTTTATTCCATTGTGGTTGGAGACCATATTGGTATAACTTTAATCTTTTAAAGTTTATTGTGACTTTGTTTTGTGGCCCAACACATGGTCTGTCCTGGAGAATGTTTCAGGTGCCCTGGAGAAGATGTATCTTGTTCTTGTTGGCTGGAGTGTTCTCCAGATGTGTGAGATCTGTTCGGTTTACACTGTTGTTCACACTTTCAGTTCCTTTGCATCTTCTGTGAGGTTTCGTACCCATTACTGAAAGTAGCGTACTGAAGTCTCTGGCTGTTATTGTTGAATTTTCTACTTTTTTCAGTTCTGTCAGTTTATGCTTCATGTATTTTGGGACTTTTTTGTCGTTAGGTTTACATATAATTGTTATATATTGCTGGTTGGGTTGACTTTTTTATCATTATAATGTCCTTTCTCTTGCTTAACAGTTTTTGTCTTCAAGTGTGTTTTCTCTGATGTTTGTGTAGTCACCCCAGTTCCCTTTGAGCCTTTCAGCACACGTGTGGTCTCCTAGATCCCTAGGAATGTGTCAGAGCTGTTCCCAGCCCCTAGTCCCCAAACGCTTCTCACTGCCCAGCCTGTCCTCCACAGCTTGCGGTTCCCCTGCTGTTCTGTCCAACTGCTATCCACCCATTGTCTCGGGCAGCAGCAACTGAAATATGTGCTCGTGAATGTTTTCGATGTGTCCCCTTTGAGTGGGACACATATAGGACAAGTGCTTTTCTTGTCTTGTTTTGTTTTTTAAAAGCCACCAGACAGATCAAAACAAATCATTAAAATTTTTGAGAAAGAGGCCCATTCTGCTCCTTCTGGTCCTGGTGGCCAGATTGCAAGGTCTTATTTCCAGGCTACCACTGAGTTGGAGAGCTGGTGGGGGGAACTAGGGTAAGTCAAAACACCACAGACCTTGCTGTTCTTACGGAAGTTTTGTGGGTTTTCTTGATTAAGTGCTCCCCTGGTTGCTGCAGGCTTTAGTTTCCCGAATTCCAAGAAAGCTGATTGTGACAGTTTTGCCAGTTTTTTTCATTGCTTTTATGGAGGGATGCACTTTGGAGTTCCACACTCCACCATTTTTACTGATACCACTGGTGACGTTTTGACTTAACCTGTCAATGAGTTCATAACGTGCGGGAAACAACATGCCAAAGTTTTTATAAGGTCTTACCAAGTTTGGTACTTTAGGAAAATTCTGAATACTGAATACTGAACTTTAATCATGGATCTATTTAAATGTTCCTTAGTTTTGGGATGCAGTTCTTTGTACTCTTGAGCTCTTAACATTTGATATTACTGTTTAGCTGTGAGTGTATGAGTAAGTACCTTTAACCATCAGCAGGTTCTTAGAATGAAATTACTTTTCCAAAAACGTTTGGTCAACTTTATTTTGAGGCATGAGATTCACAGACGATGACCAACTTGCAACACTGAAAAATGCCTTGACAAGGAAAATGTTATTTTTACCACATTGCAGGTTTGACATTTTCAGTGCATTGGGATAACTTCTGTGTATTATGTCGTACACAATGATTTTGCATGAATCATCCTACAGAATGAATGGTTTTTATGTGCTTGCTGTTTCTTTCCAGCCTTTTAAAATCATTTCTTCAGCATTAACAATACAGAAAAATGTCTTATTTTCCTCCCTGCTGTGAATTCTTTTATTGCTAGAAACCTCGGTAGCTTAATCTCATGTGGGACGAACACATGCAGGCGTTAGCTTGACACTTACCTTGAGTGGGGACAGTCCGTCATAGTATGTGGTTTCTTACTGATATTTCAATTTTCTTTTGACAAGTGAAGTATATGTTCAGTATGGAAAATATAAAAGGGGAATTATTTCTAATTTCACTATACAAAGTCTGCTACTATAACATTTAGCTTTTCAAAGCATTCATATATATGAATGTGTGATTGATTAATGGGGGAGATTTTATGTTGAGGAAACTTGAAACAATTTTTTTCGTAATTGTGGTGCTCAGTTACATTACTCTGTGAAACCTTTCTTTCCCTAGGTTGAGGCACCCTGAATGGGATCTTGATCCTATTATACAACATTTTGGCTACTTAAAATTTTTAGGGTATTCTCATTTAGATGCTTGAGGCTTAATCTGTGGGTTTTCATTGCCCTCCGCAAATGCAGCGGAAGCACTGGCCCTCAGTGGCCTGAGTGACTGGGCACCGAGGGTTGGTAGCAGTGCCTGGAGCCTCTGCCACTCCTGCTGCTCTCCCAGTGGGACGGGTAAGGGCAGGTGCCACCCTACCTGGCCCCGGTCACTAACTTTCGGTGTCTTCATGGTCTTTATTATATTTCTGTAGTCTTGCTAAAGAGAATAGTAGCTTTCTTAGCAAATACTACATTCTTTGTAATAGCACTGTGTTGTCCTTGCATTTCTAACGGCGGTGGAGGTAGGGGAGATGAAGTGCAGAGAGAAACAGGACAAGTTAGTCCTTGGCTTGTGAGCTTCCAATGGTTCGTTTTTTACTAATTTTGGCATGATCCAGGACTTTCTTGGGTAATTTTTACATGTATGAGATTTGTCACTGTGCGTGGTGACTTTAACCTCTGAGTGAGATGCAACTTCTCAGTATGTTCTGAAATCTGTTTCTGGACTTTATAGTTTTCTCTTCATCTATCTGTGTGTTTCTGTACCAGAATTATATTGAGGTAATTTTGACTTTGAGGTTTTGCGATACTCTAATACGATATAGTGTAACGTCTCCTTTCTTACTGTTTTTTCTTCCAGTTTCTGTGTGTGTGTTTGAGGTCAGGGGAGGGTTATTCTGTGGTTTTTCTACTAGAAGTTTTAGAATGCCCTTTTCAATTCTTCCTCCTCCCCCACCAAAACAAGAACAAAAACACCTTTCTTGGATTTTAATTTGAATTACATTAAATGTATAGCTTAAATTGGGGGAATTGTGTCCTTATGAATATTTTATGAATTGGTACAATCTTCAATATTTTAATTTTATATTTTCTCTCTGTCCACCTCCCCCTCTCCTTTTTGTTTGTTTTCTGACTATTCCTCTGTAAAATTTTGGAGTGCCTTTATTTCTGGTTAAAATTTACTCTTAGATTGATTTTTCCTTGTTTTGGGTAATGAATGGGACCTTTTTATCTCATTATACTTTCCAGTCATTTTATCTTAAGAGTCAAATCCTCGTTCTTCTGAAATGGGCATAATTTTACCAGGTTAAAAACTTTCATTTAACGTAGAACCAACAGTGCTGATCCGGGTGCAGAGCAAAGCTTTTGCCATTTAAGATATGCTGTGCCATGAAGTAGATTACAAGTGCTCATAAGTAATAGATGGGAGATTCTTGTTTAAAGCATCGCTGTGGAAGTCAGGGATTTGTTTATGAAGCTGCGGTGTTGCTCTTGTTGGGATAGCCTTGTAGTGAAAACGGGATGCTTGTAAGCCGCCCGTTCTGATCCGCTTTCAGTAAGTCCACACTGACTTACCTCACATTAGAGATGACATATATTATCTGCGATGAATCCTTTTGGAAATACTTCTTGTCTCTGTGGGCTTTTGAACAAAAGACAATTTTGGCCCATCTGTTTATTTTCATTTTTCCCTTCAAGCAACTGTAGTTTTGAAATTAGTTGATAGTTTTGATTTCAGTACTGTTGTCTAATTATCCCCTGTCCCAAATTTCTCTTACGGAGCAAAACACTGTACAAAGGTAGCTTGAAGTTGATACCCGTGGCTGATCGACATGTTGTGCCCTTGTGACTCCAGAAGCGGGTGGGAGGAGCTCAGGACGTGTGCCGTAGGGTCGGTGGGGACACTGCTGTCCTCTCAGCAGTTCTTCTCAGCAGCGTCCTAGCGTTTGGTATCTAATAAGCCGCCTAATGCATGTAACCGAAACGGCGATCACCAAATTAATAAATTAGACCTCTATTCGTACTTAAATTATCAAAGCTAATCACTTACATGGGATGTTCTGTTTTAATTAAAGCTTCTGGCACCGTAGTTAATGAGACTTGGAATTTTTACGAGAGCACTTAGTTCTTCCTTAGATTAGCTTTGATGGTATAATTATAAATAGAGCCCTAATTAATTAAGTTGCTAACCTTTCCCCCAGTTATTTATACATACACATGTGAAATAGCTTACTAACCTCATATATTAGAGATATACCATAAAAGACAATGGTAAGCAAATTAGGAATTTATATGTGAACTGACAACCATCTTCAACACTAGAAATTTATACATGAATTTAGTCATTTAGTTTTTCCTTCTTAAATGGCTTTTGAAATTTTAGCATTATATTTTGATATTTAGAAAAAGATATTAGTAGGCTTAAAAAATCATGATCATATGTTTAGCAGTGTAATGATTTCACAGTTTAACATGAGGAGTCTATGTAAACACACATGCATGGAGTTGAACCTGGATGAGCATCTCTGATAGCGGAGGGTGCGCTGTTACGCTGTCAGTAATGAAATTGCCCGGGACCCCAGGACTCCGTCCGAAGTAGACCTGTGTGTCAGGGTTGCGTCTTAGCGTGAAGAAACAGTGTGGTCGGCAAGATGTGTATGTAGAGAGAGTAGTCTCCCTATGAGAAAACTGAGAACGGGGCGAAACAATAGGAAACGAAAAATGGTCAAGAAATAAGAAAAGGGAAGAAAAGCATAGCTTAAACAGCCTAGAGACCGACCCACAGACTGAAGTGTAAGTGGAAATATAAAGGGTATTCTCTGCCACAAATATTTTTCTTTTTTAGGAAAAGGATCTTTTTCTAAAATTTTTGTTTTGGGTCCCTTGTCTTTCAATGTACTTCATAGCAATTCCCCTCTAGGGTGGGTGGGGGATGGAATCTGAAACTTTAAACTCATTGCCCAGAACGCCTTTTATTATAGTCGATTTGCATGCTCTGTAGTTTTTTGGTTTTTTTTTTTAATTTAAATAACTTAAATAGTCTTGTATGTGTCATAACACTCGAATTACTTTAACATACAGCAAATTGTTGGTGATTGTTAAAGTTGGTAACGGATTATGTTTGTATATTTTAATAATAAAAGTTAAAATATATTCTCATTGACAAAGACTTTGATTTATTAAAGACTTTATTTTATTTATTTATTATTTATTTTTTTAAAGATTTTATTTAGAGAGAGGAGAAGGGAGGGAGAAAGAGCAATGTATGGTTGCCTCTCACATGGCCCTCACTGGGGACCTGGCCCGCAACCCAGGCATGTGCCCCGACTGGGAATCGAACCGGGACCCTCTGGTTCCCAGCCCGTGCTCAATCCACTGAGCTACACCAGCCGGGCTATTAAAGACTTTAAAAGCTAGAATTCTGGAACTAGACTGAAGCCTTGGAGATCATTTATTCTAAGTACTCCTTTTTAAAGGAAGCTGAGCCACTAGGATGTTCAAGGGACTTGTCACTTAAGCAAGTACTCCTTAAAGTGGAGCTGAACCTCCTGACTTCCCGTCCTGTGCTGTTTCTTGAATATCACACTGTGCTTCAGATCTTCTGCCTTGAGTGAGATTCATTCCTAGAAAATGAGAAATGACTGTAATTACATGAAGCAGATGGAGGGAAAGCCTAAATAATGTTCTTGGGTCCAAAGAATTAAATCTTCATTCATGAAGTTTTCCTTTTGGAGGTGAGGGGATAGTGGTGGACAAGAGAGGGAGATGGTTCATTTTCAGATTCTTGAATCTTAAACGCTAGCCAGTTCTGTCCTGGCCGGTGTGGCTCAGTTGGTCGGAGTGTCATTCCGTAGCCGAAAGGTTGTGTGTTTGGTCTGCAGTCAGGGAGCTTATAGGAGGCAGCTGATTGATGGTTTTCTCTTACATCGATGTTTCTCTCTCTCTCAAAGCAATGAAAAAATGCCCTCAGGTGAGGATTACAAAAAAATAAAATTCACTTAAAAAATTAGCCAGTTGTAGCTATTTGACTGCTTGGATGATTAATTTAGAGACCTTAAATGCCAGAATATTAACATTAATGTATTACATTTCTAAATGTTCTTCAAAAATAATACAAAAATTCTTGGGTATTACTTGTTTTTTAAAGTTGGAAATTTTATTTAATTATGATAATTTTGATTCTCAAAGAAAATACAAATAGTTATGAATTGAAGGGAAACATCTCTGAACGATTTTATTTTCTACTCAAACTGGCATTTTCTCATTGTAAGAAGCATTGTGGTCTGTAATTGATAACCCGACTGTTTCATATTCAGGAAGAGTAAACAAGAGTCGGATTCAGAGTAGCTCAAAATGTCACAGCAGTGAATCTGACATTTCTTTCTAAGATGTAATATTGCATTCATTCTAGTATCTCCGTCAGTACCTAGTATTTGGTTGTAGAAAAATAATATTGCTTGGTGGGACAATACTATTTACAAATTGTAAACACTCTTGCTTGCGAGATACAAATGGTATTTTTCTTTCTTTAGACCTAAATTGATTTTAATGCAGCTTGCTACAAAGTCACATTCATTTCAGTGTACCTTTCTTTCAAGAAAAACAACAGAACCCAGAAACAAGTGTACTGTGATCTTGGAACTTAAGATAAATTTTTATTCTGTTCATTATGATTGAATCTTATGAACCTAATGTGACATTAAAGTTGTTTTTAAAATTCTGTTAAGGTGATGCATTTTATTTTTAAAATCATTATTTTAAAATAATATTAAAGAAATTGTGGAGTGTTTAGTTTTCTAGGCAAGAGATGATGGTGGCTTGGATTATGATACAGCAGTGGGAATGGCGAGAAGTAAATAAATTCAAGATTGATTTGTAGGTAAAACCCATGGGAATTCGTGATGGATTAGGTGTGATTTGAAGTGAAATACGATAAAATAAAATTTTTTAAAAAATATTTTCACAGTTTTTTTAAATTTTATTATTTTAAAGATTTTATTTATTTTTATTTTTAGACAGAAAGGAAGGGAGGGAGAAAGACAGGGAGAGAAACACCAGTGTGTGGTTGCCTCTCACGTGGCCCCCACTGGGGATCTGGCCTGCAACCCAGGCATGTGCCCTGACTGGGAATCGAACAGGCAACCCTTTGGTTTGCAGCCTGCACTCAATCCACTGAGCTACACCAGCCAGGGCAGAATAAAATATTTTATTTCCACCGGCCACATTTCAGTTGCTCAATAGCCACTTGTGGCTGGGGGCCACCTTACTGAACAGTGCAGATACAGACCTTCTCCATCATTACAGCATTGCTCTAGGTAAAGACTCACACCTTTAGTTCAGCTCTTTGGAATCGTCTGACACTGTTTCTTTGATGATTTCTTAACCATCTCTTTTTTTCTCACTTTCTGAAAGTTCTGTTGATATATTAGAACCCCTGGATTCTTCAAATCTCTATTTTTCCCCCCTCATAGTTTGATCTTTGTATTTTTTCCTGCTTTCTGAAAGATTTCCTTGATTCTGTCTATAAACTCTTCTGTTGCATTTTATATTTGAGCCCACAAATCTTTAATTTCTAAGAGTTCTGTATTCTGAGATTTTTCCTTTTTCCTAATATCTTATTTTTTCTTTTTTAAATGCAGTTCCTCTTCTGGAAACCAACTGAGGGTTTGTTGTTTTGTTTTAGATTTTTAGTAAGAACTAAAACAGCATTTTAAAAATATTTTTAAAAAATGTTTTAAAATGATCACAGTTACTTATTTTTCCTGGGCTTCCCTCCTTTCCTGTTTGTTTATCCTTTTATGCTGGAGATGCCCCTAAATCTCTAGTGACCCTTGATTATCTGTGTCACTAAAAAGCAACATCTCAGGGCTGATTGCCTGGCAGGACTTTCCCTGTGGACGTTTTCACACTCAAGTCTTTCTGGTTGTTGGGGAGGAGCGCGGAGTGAGCCCTGCTATTCCCTGTACAGACTTCAGCTATTCCTCCCAATTTGATTCCTTCGTCTTCCTTCCCTTTCCATTGTAACTGGTATTTCTGAGGCCCGAGCCCCTGTGGAACGTTGCAGGGATTAATTACCTTCTTGGCTGGTCCAAATCACAAAACAAGCAGTATTCAGAGAGGTTGAACTTCCATTTTTATTCTCTACCCTTTGCTCATCCCTTCCCCGTATAGAGAACCATTACTGTTGATATTTAGTTTATTCTCTTACTTCTTTTTGAAAATACAAGGAAGTACTTTTTTTATACATATTCCTCCCTTTCTTAGATAAAAGGTAGCCTATTATACGTGTTTTGCACCTTGACAGATTGTTGCTCATCCACTGCAGTATATGGCAGTCTTCCTCATTCCTTTTACAGCTGCATGGTGTTTTCATTACAGAGCTGCATCGTGGTTCATATCACTGGTCTCCTGTGAATGGGCATTTGGATTGTCTCCAGGCTCTCGTTGTTACAAACAGTGCTTCAGTGGATAGCCTTATGCAAAAACCAAGCTTTTGTTTGTGTGACATTTAAAAATCTGTGCATAGTTTTTTATATAAGCTATTGATATTTAAAACTGGGAATTAAGAATAATTATTAATGTATTTAAAATTATAACAATAACCCCAGTATTTATTAATATAATATTTTTATTAAAATAACTATTTTTTCAAAACAAAAATATGAGTGCCATATTTTTAGTTTTGCAAATCTACTGCAGCATGTCATTTTAGTTGAAGCATATAAAGAAAATTTCCATCATACAGATATGTACCTAAAAAGGAATTTTAGTAGCTTTTACAGATAATTCTTTGATACTACACCAAAACTCAGCAGTTGGTAATTTCTTAAAGATTAGTGGCAATATGGAGTCAAAAGTACACAGCAGTGGCCTTAGTCACAGTGAAACCCTGGAAGAGCCTAAACTCTGAGGGGGGAGCCACCTCTGATTGGTGGAGCTGCAGGGCTGAGAGGGCGGGGCCAGGCCTCCTTGCTTTTTTATCTCTCTGTCCTCCTGCCTGCAATTTACACAATTTCTTCCAGAGAATGGAAGAGGAGGGAACTTCCCAGCTTACTGTGTGGGGGCCAGCATTACTCTGATACCACAATTAGACAGAGGCAGAACAAACAAGAGAAGACAACAGACTGGTATCTGTGAACATTGATGCAGATATCCTCAACAAAACATTAGCAAGTTGAATTCAGCCATATATACAAAATAATACGCTAAAACCATGTCAAGGCTTATTCCTAGAATACAAGGCTAGTTCAGTATTGGAAAATAAGTCAGTGTAATCCACCATACCAACAGTCTAAAGAGAAAAACCACAGGTTATATTAAGAGATAACAACAACACAAACCCCATGCATTTGACAAAACATAACATCCACTCATAAAACACTCTTGGAAAACTAGAAATAGAAGGGAAATTCCTTAACTTGTTAAAGGTTACCTATAAAATCTTACAGCAACCATCATACTTAATGATATGGACTGAATGCTTTCTCTCTAAAATTAGGAGCAAGGTTAAAGATGTCCACTCTCAACACTATTCAACATCGTACCAGAGTCTTAGCTAATGCAGTATGGCCAAAAAAAAGGGCATAGAGATCGGAAAGGAAGAAATAAAACTGTCCCTGTTCGCAGATAATTATTAAAGTAGAAAAACCCAAGGAACCTACCCACAAAACTAACCAATAAAAGTCCTATGACTAATGTGAATTTGGCGAGCTTTCAGAAGATAAGGCCAGCACACACAGATCGGTCTCATGTCTGTCACCAGCGTTGTCCAATTGGACATCCACATGGAAAAGCCAGTACCATCACAATAGCTCAGAGAAAACGGAAATACGTGAAAATCTAACAAACCTGCATAGGATCTATATGCTGAGAACTATAAAACTGCTCAAGTGTAGTTCATTTGTTATGTGAATCATTTTGTTCAGTCGTCATTAAGATTCCCTTTGAGGACCCAGATTTCATAGTGGCGAACAAATAGTGGTTCTGCTAGGATGACGGGCCCTCACGGTGCCTGCGGTCACCGTCTCCCCCATCAGTCGGCCTGACCGGCTCTGCTTGTGCTTAGATTCCCAAAGCGCACCCTGCTGCGGCTGTGCCAGTTCATCTCGCCTTTGTAATCCAACCTCCGTGCCTGACTTCCAGGCATTGCTAGCCAACAGTGAAAAAGAAGGATTCCTCAGAATCATAGTGACCACAAACTGTTATTGCTGGAGGGAAGTGGGGGCAATAAAAGCCAACCCCAGTCTGTCGTTTAAGATCTTTATATGTTACATTGAAACAATTATATAACAACAGGCCAGGCACAGGTCTAACTGCCACACATGCAGAACTCGTCTGATTCTCACAGCAACCCTAAGAGGTCCTGTGGGCAATGAAGCCACATATATGGGTAGAGTTCCCGGGAGGTTAAGTCAGTTGCCCAAGGTGACACTGCTCTAAAAGACAGCCTGAAGCCTAGCCCCAGGCGGCGAGCCTCTAGAAGGGCGTCCAGCCTTTTGGCGTCTCTGGGTCACACTGGAAGAAGAGTTGTCTTGGGCCACACATTAAATACATTGAGACACATATTCACAAAAAAATCTACGTTTTAAGTAAATTTATGATTTTGTGTTGGACCACGTTCATAGCCATCGTGAGCCGCATGCGGCCCGCGCGCTACAGGTTGGACACCCCAGACTGAGGTTGCAAACCTAATTACTACTCCATCCTGCCTTGCACCACTACAACTGAGGATGAATATTGGTCACAACACTCAGGCAAGAAAAAATTGGAGAGTACATGGTAATAATAAAAACAAATCTTGAGATAGCTGGCAAATAGATCTTGTTGGCAGGGTTAGAGGAATAGGTTGTGCAGTTTAGGAAGGAGAAAATACAAGGAGTAAATTCATTGGGTTTCAGACATATAAGATTTTTTTTTGAAGTAATGAATGTTCCATGTTAATTGAAGACTGTAAAAGAAGACGCGCAGTGAGTCCAATCAGGGGAACTTCCTGTTGGGCTGGAGGAATCGTGTCTTGCCATCTGGTAGGTTTAAGGAATGATAAATGGGGAGGTGCTGGAGGCTCAGGCCCATGAGAGAAGTCCAGAGTGGATGAACCCGTTCAAGAAGGCTATGGTTCAGTTGGTGATCACTGTAATTTCCCCGTTCAATTGTGAACAGATATGTTTCTTCATTCTTATTTTTAATCAAATGGTACTAAAACATCAATAGCATTTAGAACTGAAGACAGGAAGTTCAGTTCCATATTTTACAAATGAGAAAGCAGAATCAGAAATGAAGTGTGTGTTGTCATCGGACTGCTTACTAAGGGCCAGAACTGAATTTTGAACCCAGGTCTCCTGACACCATGTCCAGAGCTCAGGCTGCTTTCTGGGGTGTTGTTACAGTTGCAGAAGAGAGTGTTTTTGAGAACTCCTACTTAGTACAGTGAGATTGCCGTGTATCTAAGGAAGGGGGTATAAGTTTCACTGATTAATGAAATGTCCTTTTCCTTTGTGTAGTATGAACCCAGAGGACCTGGTCGGCCCTTGTACCAAAGAAGAATCTCCTCGAGCTCAGTCCAGCCATGTTCTGAAGAAGTGAGCGCTCCTCAAGACAGTCTTGCTCAGTGTAAAGAGCTGCAGGACCATAGTAACCAATCTTCTTTCAACTTTCTATCCCCGGAGTCCTGGGTAAACGCCACCTCATCTACCCCCTATCAGAACATTCCGTGCAATGGATCCAGCAGGGCAGCTCAGCCCAGAGAGTTGATAGGTAAGACAAGGTGGGTGGGCTGCTTAAACCGTAGCTTTGAACTGCTCAGCTTCTGGGTACTCATGGAGTTTTCTTCTTCCATCTCCCCCATTTGCATTGCTATCTTTGAACAGTAGTCAATGGTCATAGCTCATAGGTAGCCTCCAGCACAGTTTACTTAACTTAGGACCACATTGGTTCTGTATTTGCGGTCTGGAAGGTAAGTGATCTGTCTGTGTGGGGGACGGATCACTGTGACCTGTGAGTTGACGAGAGAGGTTAGTGGAACTTAAAACGTATCTCTAAATGCTGATTAGACTCATTTTTGCTTGGGAAAAGTTTGTTTTCTGAGTTTTTTGTTTGTTTGTTTTGTTTTTTTCAGACTGGGACAGGCAGAGCTGGTTAGGTCAATATCAGTTTTCAAGGATTTATTGTCAATAAAGTTGTTGACAATTTGAGATACAATACAGTTTTGTCATAAGAGAAATCAGTAAAGTCTAACATTTTGAGATTAAGAAATCATTTGTTTATTTCTTATATTCTAATGAACTGAAAAATCCAAAGCTAAAAAATTTTTTTAAAAAGGCATAGAAAGGCACTGGAATAGACAAGGCTGTAAACTTGTAATATATGGTGGTATGTCTAAAGTCATCTTCTTTAGCCTTGAACATAAATGCACTTGTATCTTTAATTTGTTCCCTCTTTTTTCTTTATGTGTGTATTTTGAATGTAAAAAAATGAATGATAGACTTGCGTTCTCTAAGCTACAGCCTTCTTTTTTAGGCTGGAGGCGTTGCTCTTTGGGAGCAAGTCTGTGATTTTTGGTGAATTTCTGCCCCGGTGGCAGCCTTTGTGTTTGAAATTAATCTTATTCATCTTCAGAATGTGAATCCATTGTTTCTGTAACTGACCCAGTTTTGAGTACGAGCCATAGAGTATATTTTTAGAACATTAGACATGGTAGGACAAAAAGCGGTAAAAAAATTTTTGACTTTGTTTCCTGGCAAGAGACATTGTCATTTTACTCTTTAAACATTCATTAGTACCTGTGGTATAAGCTGCTGTATTCTTCCTGGGGTCGGTCTGCATTTTAAAGTTCTAACATAAACACACTCATATTATCATATTGAATTTCACGAGAAACATCTAAATTACAAATCACTGATGGAACTTGGTTACTTTTTCCTTGTTTTGTTTATAATAATTTATTTCAAAGCCAACATTATTTCACTTATTTTTCCACCTAAATTTTAGGATAGCTGTTGGCCAAAGTCAATAAAAATCCGCCCTGAGCAGGTAAGGTAGAAAGTTCTTAAATGCCCAATGTGCATGTCATATGTGGTATCTACACAAATACAAAGTTATTTGTTGCTAGGAGACAAATTGTAGTATTCTTTAGTTGAAAGTAACAGTTAAGCATTAAAAAATTAATTCAAAATCACTAATATCCTGAGGCACAGCTTCTTGTCTGTCAATGTGCGTGTATGTGCGTATTTATTTTTGGAGGAATGTAGCAATTGCCCGTGGTGAATCAACAGGAAAATATTTTCCCCACAATTGTAAGCCTGAGAGCACAGACCATGTCTTTGACCTTTTTGACCTTTGGATTTCCCATTTTGGCACTGATCACACATTAGGCTGCTGGTACGGAGACAATGGAAACAGATCCTGTGCAGTGAGGGACTGACCTGGTCTCCCCACGGGACATTTACACTTGGTGGTGCCCCAGCGAAGGTGGGGGTCGCCTCTCCAAGATGGGTGTGCTTGGGTTCTGTTCACCTACCTATCTTGGTAACGAGACATACTTTATCAGATGTTTTCTTTTGATACATGGATGAAAAGTTAAGACTCTACAGAGATATGTATTTTGAAAAATATCAGTGGTTATGAGATTAGTAAAATTCATAGATTTTTTTTTTAATCTTTACCCAAGGATGTTTTATTGATTTTTTTTTTTAAGAGAAAGAGAAAGGGGAGTGAGAAAATCAATGTGAGAAACATTGATCGGTTGTCTCCTGTCTGTGCCCCAGTCGGGATCAAACCCGCAAGTTAAGCATGTGCCCTGACTGGAAATGAGACACGCCGTGTTTTGGGGTGTGGGACGGCGCTCCAACTAAGCCACCCAGCCAAGGCTGTAAAATTCATAGTTTTAAGGAATAGTTTCTCTTAGCTGGTATATATGAGAAATTAGTAGAGGTCTCAAATTCACGGTTGGATAGGAACATAGACATTAGGTTAAACATATTATTTTTTAAGTATTTATTATTTAAATGAAAAGATTTTAAACTCTGATTATATTGTCATGAAAATAAGAACACGGTTAAATAATAAATCTTAGTAAAGTAAATAAAAGTAGTATGAGCTTGCCCAGGCCTGCATGGCCCAGTTGGTTGGAGCATCATCCCATAACTGAAAGGTCACCCATTCAATTCCCGGTCAGGGTACATGCGTAGGTTGTGGGCTCAATCCCAGTTGGGGGTGCAGGTGGGAGGCACCCAATGTGTCTCTTGCACATTGATGTTTCTCTCCTTTCTTGCTCCCTCCCTTCCCCTTTCTCTAAAAATAAGTAAAATCTTTAAAAAATAGCTTCATTATAAAAAAAAAAAAAAGCAGTAGCACCACTGCTGTGGTTGAGTAGGGAGAGGTGCACACGATATGGGCTGAGTGTGAATCGACAGCATCTTCCCGCGGGAAGGCCTGCCGCACCGCCCGCCTTGTGCTTCTAAGGGCTTATCCTAAGGAAATAGGCATGAATATTAAGAAATGTTTATCTCTAGTAACATTTATAACAGTGTACAAAAGTGAAATATTGGTTATAATCCACATGTCTAAAGATGAGAGGTTACTTAAATAAGTTATAAAATATCTACATTAGGAAAAAATGCACCAACAAATTAAGACTTTTCTCTGGTATTTGGGAATCTGAATGACTTATTTTCTTCTTTGTCCTTTTGTATAATTTCCGAGTTATCCCCAGTGAATATGTTATTTTGATTAGAATTCAGTATAGCATTAGTTAAATTGTTAAAAGATTGAAAACAAAAGCAGTGTTTGGAAACCAGTTTAGATTTAGTGAGCAGTACACTAGGAAAAGGGGGTCAAATTCTAACTAAGGACCCTAAAAGTCAGGTAGGTTACAGGAAAAGGGAATTAAAGTTTATAGCTGCTTTTTCCTTCACCTTATTCCATCTATACTAGTATATTCTAAGAAAAAAATAGCATTTTTAAGATGGAATTCAGTGCTGCTATTACTTAGGTTAATAATAAAAGCTATTTGGACCAGAAGTCTGCCTATACAGCTTATTTTTATTTAAGAAAGAGCATGTTAGATCCCATTTTCAAACTGTGAGCAGTTAAAATAATAAATATCAAATGTACAATTGTACAACTTAGAGTTTTGAAAGCAAACCTTCAGACTTGACCTTTAGTTTGTGTGTATTAGCTGTTCCAGGTCACGTGGAGGATTCTTTTTTGAGTGTTAATAAGATACAGAAGTTAGGTTGGGTCTGCTGTGATTTTGACGTTCTGTGGCGGAAGCTGCCTGTCCTCCTGACGGCCCTGTCCCTGAGTTCCTGGGCCCGAGAGCCAGCTGTAGCACTCATCCACGAGGTGTATAACCGTCACTGGGCCTTACTCGCTGTCACTGTTTTCTGCTTCTAGCTCCGCCCAAGACCGGCAAACCACCCCCTGAGGATCAGCTGAAGCCTGAAACCCTCGAGGGGTCCAGTTCCTTCAACTATAATGTGCTGCAGCATCTCGGCCAGTTCCCCCCCCTCATGCCCAACAAGCAGATTGCGGAGTCGGCCAGCAGCAGCAGCCAGCCCAGCTCGGGGGGCAGCAAGCCCACCATGTCCTATGCCAGTGCTCTGCGGGCGCCCCCCAAGCCCAGGCCCCCGCCTGAGCAGGCCAAGAAGAGTAGCGACCCTCTGTCCCTGTTCCAGGAACTCAGCCTGGGGAGCTCTTCAGGCAGCAACGGCTTTTACTCCTATTTTAAATAATCACTTTTTTTCTCAAGGGAGAATGTTTTAATTTCTGTTTGTACCAGTAGAATTAAGATAGTTGGACTTCATCTGTAGATGCAGAGTTCCCTTTGTTTTAATATTAAATATGTTCTCACTTAATTGCTTTGCTGCTAGACTTGCAACTAATTTTTTAAAAGTATATTCCATTATTTTGCATTTTGACGTGTCGGAATTTTGACAGCTTTTATGTAGAATAAAAAAATATTTTTAAATTTGTGTATTGTTACATATGTTTGCATCAAGCTAGCAGCTAAGAGGTTAATTGTGCAACTTTAAAAAAAAGAAAAAAGTTTGTCTAAAATGTATTTAAAAAGAAAAAAAAGTTGTAAGTAGCATTTACATTTATTCAATAATATTACCATATGCTGGGTTTCTGTACCAGAAATGGCCAGTTGATGTACAAAATGTATGTTATTTTTGCTTAAATTCATTTAAAATTTTTTAAAATAAAGGGCAGCATCTTCTAAATACTTTTAAGTTTTATCAGCTTTTTTTGGTGACAAGATGCTGCATTCTAAAACTTTCACAGTTTTAGAGTCCCTGCGATGTGCCGGTGTTCTCTCCATCCACTGTAGGGTAGTGCCGAGGCGTTCTTCGCAGGTCTGTTTTGTATGCCGCTGTTTTTCGTAACGTGAAAAGACATGAGCATACTTAGTTATTTGTTTGGACAAGCTACACTGCAAGCTTGTTTTTAATGTTAATTTGATAGTGTGTTTTTTTTTAAACAGATCATGAAGCTGAAAAATTTTTAGGATTGTTGGTGCTTAGTAGACTTGATAACTATTTTAAAAATGCGTGAATTTAGTAAAATCTTTTTTCCCCTCACTATGCATGTGTAGGTGTTTGTAATCGGGCGCCCCCATCCCACACCGGCGGTATAAAGACTGTGCCGCTGGAAGGTTTTTTTCCCCCTCCAGTAAAAGTTTCGGTACCTTATTTGATGTTTACATTACAATGTGACATTATAAATGGCAATTCAAATATTTTGCTACCTGTTTTGAGGAACATCATTAAAGAAAAAAATATAATGTTTGTCAAAGATGCATCAAAATTCATCAAAATCTGGGGCAAAAAAACCACCCTTGTTTTTCATGTCTTTTGATTCTTCGAAAATAACCCCATTGAACTTGTACAAAAATATAAACTTTAAATAGCTATCTTAAATAGTCTACAGTCTAAAAGTGGTTTTGAATGAACTTTGGTAAAATCCAAAGGAGAAAAACATTTACCCTCTTAAAACTGGTGGTCTTGTAACACTTTTGAAGCAATGCATGTCCTTATTGTTTTCCTGAATTAGTACTACCACTTTTATACTTCAGAAGTATCTTGAAACTACAATATAACTTTAAAAAAAAATAAGATAAGGTTGGGAAACCTTGCAAATGAACCAGGGGGTCCTGACGATTCATTCCAAACTGGTGTTCTGGAGGACTGCTTAGGCTTTTCGAACAGGGTTGAAAAGTGGCAAGGCGGGGAGGATACTGCTTACAGCCCTGACGTGCCTGGGTTCAGTTGGTGTTGTCCAGCCTCACCCCCTGTATCAGTGCTCAGCCCACTTAGGAGGGGACAGTGCCTTTGGGCAGAGGGTGTCAAGCTATAGGACAAGTGGAGACTGCCTCTCACCGAGTTCTGTCTGTCTGCCCGCAGCGCAGTTCACGTGTACGTGGTTCCACATCACAGGCTGCGGGTCTCGTGCGGGGCGGCAGGTGTAGACCCGGGGGCTGCAGGCATGCTAGCGGTTAGCGTGAGTCACATTTGGGAAGCGGAGCCGGCCAGCCACAGCGCCGCGTTTCCGCTGGACGGTGTCCGAGCTCCGCGTCCAGCTGTGACAGGTGTCGCCCAGCCTGCTTTAGTCACCAGAGAAGAAGAGAAACCATTTGCCATCTAGCCATGTGTTTCCAGCTCGGTGACAAAACTGAAGACATAGCCCAAGGGAAAGCTAGGTCCCCCTGATGTCAGGGTGTCTATGAAAGATCCTTTTCTTGTCCGTGGCGATTCTTCTCCCCCCAAACCTGCAGGCCTATAACACAAGCCCGACGAAAGTTCAAAAGCATGTGAGTAATATGAAGACAGGACTGCTGTGTCAGAGCTAACCCCTTGTCATGAACTACTTGACTCGTTTTCTGCTTTCCAGACTTGAACCTTTAAAAAACTCCTTTTAAATTATTTGTATTTATATTTACTTAAAGAGGGCATGTGCACAGCCCACCATCTATGTAAACGTATCGATGGTGGGAGCTTGGATAAGGAAGCTATTAAGTTGTGACGTCCCTCTTCTAAGCAGTTATTTCTTTAAAAAAAAAACTAAAAATAATAGCTACTTACGAGTCTCCTGCTCTGCTGCAAGGGCCTTTTGAGTGCTCATTTCCCCAGCTGCTCCCCCAGCTGGCGGGGGTGCGGATGTTCCCGCCGGATGCTCTTGGGGTCTGTGGGACTGCGGGCGGAGGTCCGCCTCCGGCAGGCTCACTCTTTCTGAGCAGTGTGTGACGTCTGCAGTGGTTTCGAGCAAGTCTTAGGGCAGCAGTCATTGTGATTTCCCATTGAAATGGCGCTTGGCTTCTGAGGAGCGGTCATGCTCTTTCGGTATTTTGGGGTGGTATTAGAGAGTACCCACAAATCAGACTTAGAAAACAACTGATTTTATAGACTAGTCTCAACCTTAGAGTTCAGGTGGAACTCTTTTTTTTTTAAGAAAACTTCATGTTGGCTCTTGGATAATACCAAGTATTACCAACTTCCTTCTAGAACGGATTTAAGTGAGGTTAATTGTTCACTTGTCTTTCTACTTCTTTGTTCTTTGTATCATGCTGAAGTTTCCTTTTCCTTGTCAGAACTACTTTTTATTCATTTCACTTTTTCATTTCAGTGCTACTAAGATTTTCTTTTTTTTTCTTTTTCTTAACCTTAAATTCTTTTGGATGATAGAATTCGTAAAGTATTCATGCTCAAAATTTTTCCTGATCTAAAAATTAGTACTATTTTGTTAAGATTTGAAGGGCCTCTTTCAGTGTACCAGGGCTGTTTGCTGTTTGGTGATCATTTGGGCATATGCCTTGCCCAATTGTTATAGCAGAACTTTGTTTTCGATTAGTCAGTAGTTAATTATTGACCATTTAAACTAACATGACCTTAATTTTCCTTTCCTTGGGCAGATATGCTGTCTACCTAGGTTATTATATATATATGAAAAAACAAACTGCTTTGTGGGGGGTTTTCATCAGAGAGTCTAAAGTAAGTTCAGGTTTGGTAGAAACATCAAGGGATCTTTTCCGTTCAAAGAAGTACAGGATAAGTAAAATAAGCAGAATTCCCACTGAATAAGCATTACCTAATTAAACGTAGCACTCTCTGAGACCGGTTTGTGAAAGAACTTCCTTCTTTACGGAGGCATAGACATGGCTGGGAAAGCTAAATGAATTTTCTAACTTGGAGATAATTAATATATAGCGTTATCTTGCTCTAGTGTAGTTGATTTTTCATGTTTAATATTTTTCATGAATACATCTCAAGAGCAAAGTTATGAACAAATAAGAATGTATCTCAAGATACCTTGGCTAGGCAGCCCCACCTTGCCTAAGGGCCAGGGTGTGAAAAACAATTTCAAGATAAAGTTCAGATTTCCACTGTTGTTGTTAAGAAAATGAGATTTACTGGAAAAGCCATTTAGAAAGAGATATCTGTCACACTTAGGTTTTTTTTTTTTCCCCCTATTGGAGTTGTTTTTAAAAAGGGAATCCCAGAAAGTCTATAAAAAAATAGAAGATTAAAACGTTAAATGTACTGAAAGATACAAATTGCTGCCTTAAAATGTTATTTAGGTACATTAGTTGTTTTTTTCTTCTATCTCCAGAAAGACAGTGATTTGCCTTCTATGATTTACCAGGCATTATTTCTTGCCAACCCTCCCCTTAGCACTCGAGAACCCGTCACTTCTACCACCACTGTGTGTGTGTGTGTGTGTGTGTGTGTGTCTTCCTAAATCCCAAGGGAATGTTCGAATGGATCTGGTTTTTCTTTCCCCTTTTTGCCACCTGATCTACAAATGACCTAGCAGTTAGAAATAATGCATAACGTCTTAACTCTGATTTCTTGTTGAAAATATCACTTCTGTGAGGTCCGCCACATATTATAAAGACATCGGGAGTAAGCGGCATGTTAGCCTTCACTGCGCTCACTCTATTAGGTTTCTCGCATCGCCCATCTACTGGAGGCTGGATATTTATTTGCTGAGATTTTACTGTAAAGCTGCTACATTCAGCTTACTACTTCCTACCTGTTTAATTAGCAGTTTCAAGACCATTGTTGTAAGAAGTGAATTAACATTTAGAATTCTTAGAAAACATATGCAGAAGACGGCATCGTTATTACTTTAACCTAGAATATCAAGTTACACAGATTGAAAACAAACTTTTAATGTAACATTTAAAATTTTTGAAATGATTGAAAATACCTACTTTGGAATAAACTTGAAAGACACACTCACAGGAGTTTATAAATGTTTTTTGAAGGGAGGTAGCTAACAGAAGAATCTAGACTTAGTGTGAACTGTGGTTAAACCCGTGATACAGAAGTAGTCTGGAACGGGAGTGCTAAGAAAACCCGGAGAAATCCGTATACTTGTAGTTCCAGTAATCAGAGTATTAGACCAGACTTTATTTGCGATTTGTTCAACAGAGAGATTTTATTTTGATACACATATTAAGCATAAAGCATAGTAAGTTTTATATAATTCTATGAGTTCACTAAATGATATTATGGAATTTTCATTATGTTCTTGGGGAGTCTTTTTAGCTATTTCTACACCTCATATAGGAGGTCTCTTCTGTATTTTATTTTGCATTCTAGCATGTGCCTGCCTGCCTTAGAACTATGTATAGGAGGAGAAATCAGTATTACTCTAAAAAAATTTGATCCTTTCTGAAATCAACTTTTTTCATCAAGTTTTTCTTCGGTGTTTGAGAAAGTAAGGGAAAGGGGGGAGGCAAATTACATAGGTTTCAACACAGAGCAGATGTCACCCAGAGATGTCTGTTTTGGAGTCTGTCCTGTTTTAAGACTTTGGAGTTTCATGCAGGGTAGCACAGTGGTCTGACTTGAGCAGGTAGTACCTGGAGGACTTACTAAAACACAGGTTGCTGGACTCCATCCTCAGAGTTCCTGGCTCCAGGCTGGAGCCCGATCATTTCCAGCCTGTTCCCAGGCTGTGCTGATGCTGCTGGCGCAGGTGCCACCCTTTGAGAACCGTAACTCTGACGCCAAGAGTGAAGACAGAGCTCTGTGGAGTGAAGAGCCCTTTGGACTGGCTGCCGCCCTGTCCCGTTGCCGCCTCCTTTAAGGTCTGGGCTCCTCTTCCACGTGAGGGTGCAGAAGCTCTTTCATTTCTAGGGCGAGTTTGGATTTGTGTTCACTGCAGCCTGGGCTTCGGTCTGGAAACTGTGCGTTGGTTTGATGTGCACAGAGTCAGTCTTGACCTCCATGCACACGGACACGAGAATTGTGGAAGGAAGCCATCTGAATGTCACGAGGATGCACTTGGCACTCAGTACAGGAGGTCCTGTCCTAAGGTGGCAGTGACATGGGAAACAACAGATGATCCCCAAATGAAGTATTTGTAGTTTTTATTGGGGGGGGGGGGTTGAGGGCGAAGGATTTCTTTTAAAATTATGTATTTCTCAGGATAACGAAATTATTTTGGATTCTCTATGTCAGCTGGTGTTAGGCTGCGGTGATGAAAAGGCAGAAGATGGATAATTGATTACTTTGCTACCTTCTGCAAATCTATATAGTTTGCAAAAACAGTCTAGGGGAATCCACCACCTACACAGCATGAGTTATTCATAAGCCGTAGGTGCACAGGGATGAGGGAGTTATTTTTGAGAAGGAAGCTGTCCATGATACAGTAAACCAAACAGGTCTTTGGATATTTTAAAATTTGTGTTAATGTCATTGTTAATATCCTCCTCTAAACTGTAGCTTGAGGGGCATTGGGCTCTGTCTCCAGTTTTCAGTTTGACTTTGAATTTACTGAGACACTAGAATGAGAAAAAATATTTTTAAGATAATAGATTGTAGAACGACTTAGATACAGAAGTCCACACAATAAGCATCATTAGAACACACAGCTTTGGAATTCTTAATACAGTACTTCCTACTCAGAAGGCTTGATGCCCGTCCGTGGGGATTGTTCATTGTTCAGCACAGGTTACTTTATCCACTTCCAACTCATAGGGAGCTTTGTTTTATTTACATTTTGCTTTGCGCGTTGTCTTTTATGCAAAAACCTCTGTAAACCTCTGTCTTTCCGTAGGTCAGAGGGGCTCCTTTGTCCACGTTGAAGTCCTAACGTGTCAGTCACAGCTGAGAATGCTTCTCAGCCCCCCCCTCCCCGCCCCAGGCAGAGGAAGGGTCTCGGATTTTCCTGCATCCAGACCGTGCCTGCTTCCTGTAACTCCATGTGTATGACCTTGTACTGTATCCCCTTTCTGTGCCAGTCATCTGACCTGATTCTCTGAAACCCATGAAGGTACTGGTTATACGTAGTAGTTGTATTCTAGGTAAATATGGTGATTGAAATACCTCTCCTAAATTATAAAGGTAATGAGTTTTGCTTTGCATTTTATTAAAGCGTCCTGTTACTAGTGACATCGTTTTTTGTTTTTTTAATGTTTCAAAAATACAGTTCTTATCTAAACTTGTTCGGCCAACTTCATATGATCAATTATTTAGCAAATTCATACTGGGTCTTATTTTGGCAAGTCTTCCAAAGGGAGGCTGATGTAGGACTGATAGGGTCAATTTCTGTCTCTTATTTGTACAGCCATCTAATCATAATTTATGGGAAAATTATAACAAAAACTTTTTTTCTGAAGTTCATGATACCTCATGGGAGAGGCTCTAGTACCTAAAGAGAAAAATAGCTCAAAGCCGCTCTCCGGGGGTTTTTATTTTCTTCCTTTTTTTTTGGTCAGTTTCTTCTTTCTTTTTTTTAACTTAGTTTTGGAATTGCTTTAGCCACTTTGGTTCCTGAGGACAAGTTTCAATTTGGGAGTCTACAGTGACTACATTGTGATCATTGTCTTGGTGAAGTTCTTTTGTTTTCAAAGATTCGTGGTAACACAAAATGTATTTTACTGCTACAACTAAAATGTATTTATAATAAAATGCCTTTTTAATAACTTGGAGATTTGTTTATTATGTGTGAACCGGCACTCCCTGCCTCTCTTTACTTCTAAGATCAAAGGGCCTGACAGAATGTCAGCACAGCACTTTATTTTGTTCATAATACTAATTGGCAACACCAGCTAGAGTAACAGAACTGAGCGTCAGTTTGAAAAATTGTAACTCCAGTTTCCAGAAATTTGTGACTTAAACCTCCAAACACCAGCAGGAGCAAAGACCTAAAGGATTCAAGTGTTATCTGAAAGTTTAAAAATCATCAGTGGTCAGTGAGAAAATGAGCCCTTTTCAATTTGTCATTCAACACAGATCTTAGGAATTTAACACAATTATCATGAGTTAACTCTCAACAAGTCCCTCGTTAATGCTGGCTTGTGCAGCCCGCAGTTTATTTCAGAACTCGTACAAGTCGGTTCTGCCACTACATGACGAGGGTGTAATCAATAAGACACTTGCGGTAGTATGTGACAGGCGTGAACTCAGCCATCCCACCTGCCTTTGTCTGCACCCCCACCCCCACATGCTGGCCGCGCGGAAAACTGCCCTGAGTCAGGGTCTTGTTTTTGTTGGGGAAATCACTCTTTGCATCTGCCGTGATGAGGTTTTGAGAAGCATTTGCAGGTCACGGAGAAGTGCTCTGTGTGCCCGGGCTATTTTATTTTTAACATCCTGCTAATGTGGCCCTATAAATCTAACTTGTATATACTGCGCTCAGGCTTTGTCAATGTAAGTAGATAGGGCAGTCAGCCTTTTGTAAGGACAGTTCATAATTCTTACTCATCACGGTGAGTCTGTTTTTAAGCTAGGGATCTTGCTTCTTTGAGTTGATAGGATATGACAAAAATCACCTCTGGATTTGGGGAAGAAAAACACTTCACATATAAATCAAATGGACTTGGAGGATTCCTTCAGCTGCGATCTGTTCTAGACGAAGTGACCTAAGGCCCCATCATCAGTGGGGGAATTCAAGGAAGGCTCTCCCATGTGCTAATTCTCTGCCACATTGGTGTTCTTTGGAGGTAGGGGTTGCAGGGCCGGCACGAGGGTGGAAGTTGGTTCAGTGAGTGGAGAATTGTTTGTACTTACTTGGTTGATGTCACACAACCAAAGAGCCTGTGGTCTGAAATGGACTTGGCTGCTTGACCGACTTTGTATTGTCCCAACAAACCAATCCCCTAATGCAGCGATTTTCAACCCGTGTGCCATAGGCATTTTTAAAACTGGTGCCGTGAGACGAGAACGGTTGAAAATCTCTGCTTTAGAGGATGGAAATCCTTTCCTTCCGTTTCTTCGGATTGGAAGACCCCCAACATGGACGGCATTGCCTTGGGTCCCGTTCCCCAGATACCTTTCTGACACAGGTCTGACCGCGCCAGTCTTCCCTGAGATCCCTCAGTGGCTTCCTCTCACACCCTAAACTTCTTGGCTGGCCTTTGGAGGCGTCCCGGGTCTTGTTCCTGGGCACACTGCATGCGGCAGACAGACCAGACCTCTGCCACCCATTGCTGGGCGGGCCCTCAACTCTCGGCCTCTCTACTTTGACTGGAGCTTACCCTTCAGCACTCAGACCTCCACCCACCACCCCTCCTCCCCTGCCCCCCACCTCCCACCCCCCACCGTCTACTTTGGGGAGTTCTACTTACTATTCAAGACTGTAAATTCCACCTCCTCCCTTTTCCTTTGCCTGCAACAAATCACAGTTTCTGGATCAGAGTTGCGAGTTTGTGTCCTCAGGCCTGTAAACCTGCCCACAATGGCCTCTGAACACCTGCTGAACTGGATGGAAGGTTTGATTGAGAGAAGAACTTACAGACCCCTCCTTGTTGACATTCTTTGCCATTGCAGAGAGGCTAGATGGCAGGGGTGATGGCGTGGGGTGAAGGAGGAGCGAGCTCTCCTGCACAGTGACATCCCCGCCCACGCCACACAGCTCTCCAAGCAGTGGCAAAGCATTAGCATTCACGAGTATTTAGTGTCTCACCAGCTATCACTGTCAGAACCCCACATCTGACAGCTTCACCATGGTTATGTCAGGTTTGATGGATGCTGCCGACTTTTGCATAGCCTGGTCTATAGGTATATACCTACCATGCAGAGTTCTGGGAAAATGATGAAATCCCCCTTTGTCTGAAGCTCCCGTTGATGCTAAATCCGCAGAGGGAGGTAATTAAATTGAATAGAAAAGCTGCAGCTTGCAAAAATCTAGGGTATTATCCCACTCTTAGCTCATTAAAACTGATGCTCTGCAAATTGCTGGAAACCATTGTTTCAGGAAGCTGTTGATAATCCCTGAGGAGGAAGTGGCCCTGGTTAGAAGATGGGATGAGTCAGTAGAGGACTCTGGAAGGTGGGCGTGGCTGCTGACCACTGGCTCTTGCTCTGGGCAAAGGAAACCAGGGGAGAATGTGGTTTGGTGTTGTTTGCTCACTAATTGAATAGAAATGTAATCTGATGACAAGCCCTCTACATCTGAGCAAAGTGCCTTCTGAAAGTGCAGGAGAGCTTGCAAAGAAAACTTGAATGTCTTCTAATTAGTCCTCAGGGTTTTGTTTCCTGTGGGTACAAAAGACACGGGGGAGGGGCCTGAAGTCTCAAGAGTGGGCGGCTGGTGTTCCAGCCTGCTCTTCACACCCATCTGCCCCTTAGGACTTTCCTCTGTTTGAAACGCAGACACGTGCATGTCCTTACAAAAACGGGCAGAGGCTCTTCTAAGAGAAAGTTTTGTCACTTCAATCCTCAGCTTTGGGACCAGGCTTCCAATAAGTGGTGTCACTGGGGACAAAGTAACCAGGAAGGTACTGGAAGGTGGGTAAGCAAACAGGCCTCCCCAGTGAATCAAACCTCCTCCTCCTCCTCCTCCTCCTCCTCCTCCTCGGGGTGACCCTATAGACTTTCTAGGACTGAAATAATTCCTACTGGGCTGGTTCTGCTGATAGGATGGAAAACAAACAGGTTTTTGGGGGGGCGGATTGTGATCTAGGGTAATTAGAGGTGGTTTTGAACCTTCTGAAAGCACTTCGGAAAGCTGTCTGTTCTTAAAGTCAGATCGTGCTGCAGTTCAGGGAATCGTCTTGTGTGGGAGAAGTGCAGCCATGTTCTGTGCTGGAGCAAACAGCGCTGGCCTGGTCTCATTCGTTCCACTCGGGCCATGCACAGGACAAGCCCCTTGGGCTGCAGACTTCTCAGGTCAGGGAACCGGGCGGAGCATGAGCTCCTTCCAGCTCCGCTCTTGCTCCTCGAGGCTTTACGACTGCACTTCCCGATTCTCCTCTTTGTAGCCTCTTTGCACACACTCTCCCTGCCCATCATTCGGAGTCATGTACTGGGTCAAGGTGCCAGGGCGTCCTGAGGGCACTGCATACTGTACGCTGTACAGAGAGGATTCGGAAAAAAAGGATGTGGGGGAGGTTCCAGCTGCCAGGATGATTCTGAAGAAAACACATCCCTTCCCTTCAAAGAGGCAGGCACACAGACACACTGAGCCGTGCACAGCGGCCACGTGCCAGGCGCAGGAGCACAGGGTCCATGCATGAGAAGAAGGAAAACATGAATTTTGCACTGGGGGGTGGGGTGGGCACCTTGTCACCTTGTGATGTCAGAGCTGGGCCCTGCTGAGGAAGCAGGACGTCAGCAGATTCAGAAGAGGGACAGAGCACATCCATGCCCCTTTGTGTTTCCAAGGAACCCGCCCAAATCTCATGGCACTTACGTTTTATTTTGAAATCACGCACCATTGAACTCTAAGTTCCTGAAGGACAGGACCATAATGTGTTCCTGGTTATGTCCTAATTTAGCACAGCACCTACCACGCAATGTTGAGACGCAGTGGGGGAGATATAATTATGTCCCCCAAGATGCCCAAGGTATCCACATCTGAGTCCTCAGAACTTCTGAACGCATGTCCACACCTAGTCCCCCCGGGACCTGTGACTCCGTGGAGAAAGGGACTTTGCAGATGTGGTTATGTTAGAATCGCGAGATGGGAGATGATCCTGGATCACCCGGATCATCACAAAAGTCCTTCGGAGAGGCGGGGCGGGAGGGTCGCAGTCAGAGAAGCAGGGTGTGAGGACGAAGGCAGAGACGGGGGGAGGCCGCCACCGACTGAGGAAAGTGGGTGAAAGTGAGCGGTCCTGAGGGGCTGGAGCCGCGAGGAAAGGCATTCTCACCGGAAGCCTCCAGAAGGAGCCTCCCCGCTCACACCTTGATTTTAGTGTCATGAACCTCATTTCAGACTTCTGACCTCCAGCGCTGTAAGAGAATCAATCTGTGTCCTTTTTAGCCACTAAAAAGTTTGTGAGATTGGTCACAGCGTCATTAGGGACTGAATATACTCAACAAGCATGTATTTGCTTAAGAGAAGGCCTTCCCTTTGGGGAGAGAAGTGAATGGGGTTGGTTTGTTTGGAAAGCCGCACTGGAGGGTGGCCAGGGCTCAGGTGGAGGGCAAGAGAGCCTGGCCTCCAGTGACAGCGGGGGGACAAGAGGAGGGTATGACTTTGGGAGTCATTTCAGAAGTGGAATCTGCGAGGCTTAGCTCAGTGGAACAGCTTGGAGTCAGAGAAACCACAGTGACGTGTGACGTGTGACACGGGGGAATGTATAGATACAGTGCCATCAAAACGAGAGGACGACAAAGGAGAGCAGGTTTGGGTGAGAAGGGTCCGAGATTGGGATTGGACTTCCATGTCCAGGGAGCTCTGGAACAGCTGGGGAGCAGGTCCCCCCTCAAACCCAGCGACAGGCAGCGGAACTGAAACCTGCAGGAGGAGATGGGCCGGAGACAGAGGCCAGGGCCGTAGACACAGGGGCAGAAGAAATCCTTAGAAATGGTGAGATGCGGAGGCCAAAGACCGAAAACTCTGGAGACACCAAAGTGTAAGGGGCAGGTGATAAAAATACAAACATTGTAAAAGGAACCGCACAGACAGAAGCATCAGGGAATTTTAAGAAGGGCGCAGAGGTCAAAAGCACGAAATGCTACAGAAAGGTGCAGTAGGATGCAGCTGGCACCGGTGAGGTCGTTGGGGACCTTCAGGAGATCAGTTTCAATGGCAGGGAGACAGGCCGCGTGGCGGGAGGAGGGAATCAGTGGTGGCAGGAGAGATGGAGAGTTATTTCAAGACACCTGTCAGCTGACCCACGAAAGGCAAGGCTGTAGGTCTCGAAAAGGGGACACTCCCTACCCTGCCGGCTTTCTAGCTACTGTCTCCGCCCGTGACCTCTGCCCATCAGACGCGGCTCATCTGTGCCTCTATTCATTTACCTTTATCATACCCCTTCCTTCCTCAGATCCTTCCTTGCCCATCTGTAAGGTAAGCAAGATAAAGTCATTTTAAAGAGCTCGCTCTTTCTTGAACTCTTACAGGTTTTGACCGCAAGACCTACATCTTGGAGTGTAGCTAGAAGGAACCCTGTCCATGGTTTCTGAAAATCTTAAGCAATAGAATCTTAAAAAAACAAAAACAAAAAACCCCACCCACCATCATGTTATGTTAGAATCTAAAAATGTGAGACCTAAATATGTAATATATAAATATATGTTTTACTTTTATAACTTTAGTAAATACAGTTAGGACTACTTCTTATAAAATCAATTCATTAGAGCACTTACAATATTCTGAGGCACACAGACATTTGAAAGTGGACTTTACAAAAGGCAGATGCCGTCTGATAGCTAAATCCAGTGCTGATTTATTTCCTTATTTTGTTTCGCCTGGACAACTTGGTGGTTCAGGAAGATAAACAGAAGTATATCTACTTGTACCCTTTTATCTGAGCAGATAGGTGCAGGCCTGAATTTTACAAAGACGACCACAGAGTACAAACCCCAGTCCATGAAACACGGGCAAGAAGTTGAAATGTACGCAGAAAAACGTCTGAAGAAACTTTAAGGTCTCCTTCGAAGAAAGTTCCAGTACAAGTTGGAACTCCTTGGAGGTATTTTACATCAGGAACCGATGCCTGTGACATGTGGAGCGTGTGACGGCTTCTGTCCCAGGTGGAACACATTGAAGTCTGTTACATGCACAGAGGCCAGGCGGCTTCCCGGGCCAAGGCTGGAGCTGGGTCTTAACCCACCGCCCAGGCAGCCCCTTCTGGGCTTGAGATGCAGTCTGTTTGGAGGGGGAGGGGCTCCCGTCAGCCAGGCGTCACATGTCCTCCCTGGTAAATCGCTCTTCTGGAAACCCACACAGCGGCGGTCTCCGGTATTCCTCCTGTAGAATCCATCCCGCAGCCTCATCGCTTCTTAGTAAGTGCCGGCTGCCCTGTGGCCTGGCCCCCTTTCCCATTTGTCACGGGTTCGCTAGCCTTGGCCGTGGCATTTCCCTTTCCTCATTTTCCTCCCCATTAGGCAGATTATAGGTCGTCACCTCCCTGCCACTTGGGTGCTTCCGGGTAAAACTGTGTCCCTGGTTTTAGAAAACCCATTAGTGCTTTAAAACATGCGCTTGGTCGCCCGCAGACCCTGTTGAAACGAAGCACAAGTTCTACTGGCCTGGCCGGGTGGGGGGGGGGGCATGTAGGCTGTTGAGTCAGCACTTTCAGAGCCCAGGACTCTCGGGTTGTGCTGGAGAGGAGTCCCCCAGCCTCCTCTTTGCTGTGGGGTTACCGCGACTGCTTTGTGGGTGAAGAGAGAGGCAAGTGTAATCCCAAATCAGCAAGAATATAAAAGAGGTTGGGTCTTTCACAGTAAGGCCAAAAATTCTTGTCAGGAGCAAAGTCAAAAGAGGAGACAGCATCACTCCTGGTAATGGGCTTGTGTGGGCATCCACTTTGGCTGCCGTGGCTGCACCGGGGGAGACAGTGAGCTGGAGGCGTGAGCAGGCCTCGGGCCGCAGCGCCCCGACCTGAGCACCCGTCGTGGGTGTAATAGGGATGTTGCACCTCAGGGCTTGTGAATACCTTGTTTCCACCTCAGATCTTTTTTGCAAGTGGGCAGGGTATGAATTAGACATGACTTTGTAAATAAAATATTTTGTGGAAATGGGACAAGTCAACACGGCAGGGAAAATATTGTAATAGGAGGTGATTAAAACCCTTCTTTCCCCAGGGGGCAGCTGGGAAAAATAGAGGCACACAGAGATCCCTGATATTTTCAGCCTCGAGGAGGGATGAATAAGAACCAGACTTGGGAAGAACCTACTGTGTGTTAGCCAAAGAGAGGATGACACGTCTCTTGGTCCCCCTGGTGACCTGGCGCAGAGGTACGTGAGGACCGGCGAAGGGCTCTGGTTAGACAGGCGGGAAGCCAGCAGCCCCAGTGCCCATTCCTGTTCGGGCGCCAGTTAGTCAGGGCCCAGGGAGCGAGTGCTTCTCTGGCCTTCGGGTTTCTCTTCTGCACCCTGGGAGCCTCGTTGGCACCTCCCACTGCCAGGCAGAGCCATAGGAGCGAGCGTGACACCAAAGGGAAAATCAGTGATTCAGAGCCCGTCTCTATTTACTTACGACATCATGTTCATCATGGACATTTGGCAACAATTTTGATTTTAAGAAATATCACACAGTATATATCCCAAAGAACTGAACGTGTGGACCTGAAGACATATTTGTGCAACTGTGTTTATAGCCGCATTATTCACAACAGCCAAAAGGTGGAAGCAACCCAAGTGTCCGTAGACGGATGGACGGAGAACGGAAATGTGGTCCATATCTTCAGTGAAAGATTATTCGGCCTTAAAGAAGACGGGCATTGTGACAGAGGGTGCAACATGGATGAAGTTGGAGGACATCACGCTGAGTGAAATAAGACAAACACAAAGGAACACTCTTACGATTCCACTCACACGAGGCACCACGAGTTGTCACATTCACAGAGACAGAAAGTAGGATGGCGGGGGTAGGGTGGGGTGGAGGCGGCGGGAAGCTGTTTGCCGGGCGCAGAGCTTCTGGGAGATGAAGGAGCTCCGGGGGTCAGGTGTACGATAATGTGAGTGTGCCCGACCTTGTTGAGCTGTGCACGTAGGAGCGGTGAAGGTGGCAAATCTCATGCCACGTATATTTTACCACAGTTTTTTAAAATGTTCTACGCTAATGTTATTTATCTGGATGGCGGACTTGCTAGTCTCGGCTCTGCTACCTTCCTTACCTCCTAGAATCTGTTGAATTTTAAAAAGCTGAAAAAGTGAACCTGTTATGGAACCTCAGGGTTTGAGGATTGTTGAATTCACGCACGCTCAGTGAGGAATTAGGAGCTGTGGATTTCTGACGCTAACTACACACTACACACTGACGCTAACTACAAACTACAAACTACAAAACGCACAGCTGTTCACTTCGCCGCCCGCGCCCCCCCCCCCCCCCCCCCCCCCCCCCCCCCCCCCCCCCCCCCCCCCCCCCCCCCCCCCCCGGCCCTCCGAGTGTGGCCTGGCCGGCCTCTGCAGCGAGGGCTCGTGGGTGCCTTGACTCCTGAGCCAGACCCTGCCTGAGCTGAACTGCCCAGCTGCCCCTCCCGGCAAGCATCAGGTGGCAGGCTGGGAAGAGAAGGATGTTTTCTCTTACTGGTTTGGTTGATTTGCTTGTCTGCTTGTTTGTTTGTTTCCAGTGTCGGGCTCTATTTTGCATTGTTGTGTTGCCTTTTTCTCCATAGCAGTGGCAGGAGCAGCCGCCCTCCAATCCTTTTGTCTGCAGGGCAGTTCCCAGCACACCTTTGTCTCTCGAAAGAATCAAACTCTATAAAGCCAAATGTGTTCTGTCCAGTGGATAGCCATTCAGAAGTGCTTTTCAGTGCTAAAAATACGGGCACCTGCCCTGAGTGGTGTGGCTCAGTGAGGTGAGTGTCATCCTGCAAAATAAGGGGTCACCAGTTCGATTCCCAGTTAGGACACAGGCCTGGGTTGTGGTTCGGTTTCCTGGTTGGGGCATGTACAAGAGGCAACAGATTGCTGTTTCTCTCTCACGCCGATGTTTCTCTCCCTCTCGTTCTCCCTCCCTTCCCTTCTCTCTAAAAATAAATAAATAAAACCTTAAAAAATAAAAATACGGGCACCGATGTAGAAACACAAAATGCACACCAATCTAATTCTGATAAAAGTAATAATAATAATAATAATAATAAACCAATAATACTGACCTCCAAAGTGGAGTTTGAGAAATGAGGTCAACCATCTCTCTTTTCACACATCATGAAATGCTAATCTTCTTTTGACTTTTTAAAACCATTTAAAATTGTGGAAAAAAAAAAAAGAATCTTTCACTTGTGAGCCGCACAACAACAGGCGGGGGGTCAGGTGTGGCCCCCAGCCCGTGGTCTGCAGCCCCTGTGCTGGAAGAGTGAGCTCCGCACAGGGCCTCTGATGCACGTTCCAGGCAAGGGGCGCAAGGGCCCTTGCTGCCAGCCGCGTCTGACTTGCCATCTCTCAGGGCTGGGTGAGTATGGTAGGGCTTTGGGAGGAGGAAGGGTGTAAATGATGGCAGTCCGTGTGGCCCTACGTGTCTGACTGCTAAGCCCTGCTTCCTGAGGTGCTTTGCAACAAAAATCCAGCATCAGAAATCAGACACTGGAGGCCGTGCTGCTTGAGTGCTGTGTTAGCACTCGGATGCCAGGCGTGCCAGCGCTCTGGAAATAACCCCTCCTATTTTTAACACCCTTGCCTAGTCAGATGGTCTCTGGTTTCTCCAAAGAAAATCCTAAGTCCCAGACATACATACAAAGCTGGAATCTTGTTGGGAAACAGGACCCCTCGGCCCCCTTGTCCCCACACAAGTCCTCAGCATTCCCAGAGACGTGCTGTCCTTTCTCCCGCAGAGCTGGGGTGGCCCCTGAGCTGTAGTCAGGAATCCTGGCAATTGCTACGGCACTGCACAAGGAAAAAGCAAGTTTTCAAAGAGCTTTTATTTCAAACCACAGTCAGAAAACACCCAGTTAAAATGCTTCTCAGGCCTCCTGGAAGCCAAGGACAGGATGTTCAGCTCACTGAAAAGGGGGCATCTTGTCACCGAGGACAGAGGGGCTGGCTACAGACACGGGAGAACACCCGGAGCTGGCAGTGCACACAGGGTGTCCCTATAAGGCTGAGAGGACAATGGGAGCCAGCTTATCAAAGACAGCTGGCACCGTGGGTACAACTTGGAGCTTCAGTGGAAGGTCAGGCCTTTGCAAACACCTGTGCACCTGCCGGCCTGCCTCCTCCCCACCATGAGCAGGCCTGGATCACGTCCACCTGCTGGATTCACAGAGCAGCCTGTCACAGCCCACAGAAGTGCTCGGAGAGGGGAAACAGCCCCAGCTGTTGGGGGCAGGTGGGAACAGGGGAGATGGAAAGCTCCTGCCTCCTTTCTAGAATGTTCTGGGCTGGGCTCCGTTTGCTGAGGGGAAGGCCCTGAGAGTCGCTGGGGCCCCATCAGGGCTAGTGGTCGGGTTCGGCATCCATGCAGGACTCCCAGGGGTTGCGGGGCATCCGAGGCAGGGAGAAGAGGAGCAGGGCGAGGCCGCCCAGGAAGAGGAGCACGAAGGCAGCGCATGCGCAGGCGAAGGACCAGGCGTAATAGTACTCGATCCAGACAGTGTCCTCGCTGTCAATCATGCGCTTCACCGACTGCCGCAAGACCTCCACCGAAACGAAGATGCAGAGGCCTGCGGGGAAGAGCTGCCTGCTCAGGGCCCCGCCCCGCTGGCGTCTGCTCCGGGGCAAGGTGGAGACCCAGCCACGGCGGGGGGCGGGGCGGAGGACTGTTTGGAGACTGAGGGTCTAAACGGACACCTGCGAAAGTGACCCCTCAGCCTGCCCACCGCACAGTTCGCCCAACCTCAGGTTAACTGCATGTCTCCCCATCTTTTGTTAGTATTTTCGTTTGGTTCATTTAATCTGTGTTAGTAACTGGCATTGCTCCCAGTGGCTTGCTGATGAAGTCTTTGTGAGAAATGGACAAACTGCCAACACCTGCCCCCCTTCCAGACCCACCGAGAGGAGAGGAGACCCTGACCAAGTTTGCTGCTGCGTGGAGCCTGGGCATCCCTCTAGACTCATATCACAAAGTCAGGGTGTGGATGGGCGGCAGCACCCCTCACCCCGGGACAGCGTCCCCCCCCTCACCGCCCCCGCCCCCAGGCCCGGGCGCACTGGCAGGAGCCCTGGTGCTACCTGCGAAGGCGTAGAACATGGATGCCGGCCTCAGCAGGTAATCCCGCTTCTTCCCGAAGGACAGGAGCACGCAGATGGTTCCTATGATGCTGAAGGCGAGGCTGAAGATGGCGATCGCAGCGGCCGAGATGCTGTACTCTGCAACACACACAGGGCCCAGAGGGCACCTCAGCGGCCTCGCCCTGGGGCGTCAGCCGCCGCGGGTTGTGCCGCCAACCAGGTGGGTGACGATACCACGTACTATGGTTCCCACTGCGTGTGTGGGAAGACTGAGGGTCTGAGAGAGGAAATCACGCACTCCAAGTTGCACACGGGTAATGACCTAATTCCAATCCTGGGTTGCACTAAACCCAGGTCCCAAGTCCACCCGCCTCCTCACCCTGGGGGCAGAGGCCTTGGAAAGGGGCCTTGTGGCTGGAGACCTTTCTGGAGCAGAAAACTTCCCCTGAGTGACAGGGCAGAAGGGGCAGGCAGTCGGGCAGAAAGGGGCTGATAACCGGACTTTGAAGTGTGGCTTGTTGCAGAGCACAGTGGCTGTGATTGTGCGTGTGCATGCCTGCGTGCCACAGGTGTAAGATTTGCCAGTGTGTGTGTTAGTGATGCACTTGCATATAAGGGTTTATCAGTGTGTGCGCATGCCCACACCCTGTGCAGCCATCTGCACATGTGCAGATGTGGGCCTGTACTCAGGACAGTGGGGTATGTGGGAGCTCCATGGTTCCCTGAAGGCCCCCAGGGCCCACGTCTCCCCACGCCCCCTGCTCTCCTATTCTTGGGGAGTGATTACTCGCGAGGGAGGGAATCGGACAGTTCCCCACAGACTGCAAGCCGCCAGCCCTGAAAACCATCGCGGGGACGTGAGCACCCGTTCCATTTCCCTAGCTCCTGTCACAACGGCTCCCCCTGGGCTCTGCGGGAAGACACGTTCCTTCTGCAGTTCAGGGGCTGACCAGGAGCAGGCTCTTTTCCAGCCTCTCGTCAGCCCGAGGGATGGAGCTCGGGATGTGAGGAGATGGAGCACCTCTGTCTCCGGAGCGCAGAGGTGACAGGGCTGTTTTCATCAAGCGCAGGGAAGTCAGGGCTTTTGTGCCAAATGATATTCTGGCTCAGCAGCGTGTGACTGCAGTCACTTCTCCCTGCCCGCCAGGGCCTTACCTTTCTGAGTGGTGAATTCGAAGATCTCTGAGCTCTCGCCTGGGTTAAAGTGCCTGAAGTAGGAACAGTTTTTCTCTGCAAAGGAGGGAGACAGCCTATGAGTCGGGAGAAAGGGGCCTGCAGCCGAGGCAGAGGCTCAGCCGGGAGAGGTGAGACGTGGTCCCGCTGGGGCGGCATGAAGGGACCTAGGGGATGGCCAGTCGCCTTGTCCCCAGGCCCTCACTCTGGCCTGAGACAAGCCTCTTTCTCTGACCATTAGACCAAAATTTCACTCGGTTAATTAAGGGGGTTGCATAAGAGGCTGGGAGAGCTTCAGGCGGCCAAGGCTGACTGAGTCAGAGGTGCAGGCAGCGCTGTGGGGACTGAGCCCATCAGGCAGATGGGGTAACCGCAGCCCAGAGCTCAAGTCATTTGTCAGGGGTGCGGGGTGCACGGTCAACAAAGGGCTGAGTGGTTCTCAGCCGGGTCTGGTCTGCCCCCCAGGGGTCATTGGGCAATGTCTGGAGACATTTTTGGTGCCACAAGTGGGCAGGGCTGCCATCGGCACCTAGTGGGTAAAGACCAGGATGCTGTACACACCCTGCTGTGCACGGGACAGCCTCAAGGAGTCAGCAGTGCTGAAAGAAGCCCTGGAGCTCATTGCAGCCTAGAGCTGCGGGTCGGCAGTCAGGCCGACCCCGCTTCCCTGGGTGTGGCTGGGGAAGCAAGCAGTGTTTTCCAAAGCTTTTCTGGAGATTCTGATGGTCGGGGAGCCCTGCTCCAGGCTCCTTAAAATGCCCCACAAAGTGCTTTTCTGAGGGGACTACCTGGATGGACTGGGTGAAGGCTGTAGAATCCATTCAAGGGCCAAATGTGACCAGCACATCTTTTCATCGGACCCTTGACACCTGGGGCTGTAGGGCAGCCCAGCCAAGACAGTCCACCTGGTGAGCATCAGGAAACCCATAGAAGGTGTGTTGAACAGAGGGACCTAAAATCTGGATTTGGTGCCGGGTAGAGGAAAGTCTCAGAACAAAGACATTCATTCCGATTTTAAATGTAATTTCAGGCATGATTTCTCTTCTACTTTTTCCCTTTCATCTTTCTTATAAGTAGACATACTACAAACTCAAAGGGTAGTCTTATTGCATATTGAATATAATTCAATATTCTTTACTCCTGATTTAGGAAGTAGATAGATAGGTTCTATTATTTTGTTTCTTTAAGAAAACTAAATTAGCCCGGCTGGTGTAGCTCAGTGGATTGAGTGCGGGCTGGGAACCAGAGAGTCCCGGTTCGATTCCCAGTCGGGGCACATGCCTGGGTTGCGGGCCAGGTCCCCGATGAGGGCCATGTGAGAGGCAACCATACATTGCTCTTTCTCCCCTCCCTTCTCCTCTCTCTGAAAATAAATAAATAAAATCTTTAAAAAAAAAAAAAAGAAAACTAAATTAGCCCTAGAGGTAGGTCAGTGGATTGAGTGCTGGCCTGCAAACTGGGGGATCACCAGTTCAAGGGCGCATGCCTGGGTTGCGGGCCAGGTTGCTGGTTGGGTGTGTGCAAGAGGCAACCCATTGATGTATCTCTCACAAACACCGATGTTTCTCTCCCTCTTTTTTTCTCCCCCACTCCCTGCTCTCTGAAAATAGATAAATAAAGTCTAAAAAAAAAAAAAAAAAGGAAAACTAAATTAGGTTGCTTTTTATTTGTGGGAAGCCCATGTGTATCCATGATGTTCAAAGGAAAACATCCCTGTTTAGATGGCATCTGGCTTGGGCATTTATTTCTTTGCCTTCAGGTTGTATTTACATTTTTACAAGGCGGTTGGTGCCTCCTTTATTTCAGAGATGCCCCTGGGGTCCTGCCTTCATCTGGATGCAGGCGGCCTTTTATCTGGCCTAGATCATGTCATTGCCACCGAAGCCTGGGCCTCCCACTCTCCCCTCCTCCCCTACATCAGGGTTCTTGCCACTCCCACTGTGGGGGAAGGAAATGACCCCCGGAGATCAAGCCTGGCTTAGCCGCAGTAAATGTTCCAAGAGGTAAACCGCCTTCTCTTTGAGTTTCTATATTTAAATCACTTTCTTTTTGAACCGAGTTACCTGGGGTGTCTGACTACCAGTGGTGATGTCAGAATCGAAGCTGCTCTTTTTTCTCTCACAGCTTCCGGTGCTATTTTAAAGCATAATGCTCTTATATTTGTTAGATTATTAGCTATAGCTTCTCTTGAATCACTGCATCAAAGTGGCTTGTGCTGTCATACGTCACCGCGTACCTCCCTCTGGACAAAGGAACATTTTTCTCTTTCATTCTTTAAGGGGCCAATTTCAGTTGTCATCGAAAACTCTGTGAAAAGAATTGACCGAATTCAAGTGTATTTCATGGTCAGCTGCCTCCCTGACTGCTTGCAGTCTTCAAGTCAGAGACCTCCAGAGCGGCGGGGCAGGGTGGGGGGGGGTGCGCGGAGATGAAGGCCGGGCCGCATGGCGGTTCTGGCTCGCTGAGGCTACGCTCGCACAGCTGCGTGTGTGTCGCCAGCTGCACCAGAGAAGCTCCATTCTGGATAAACGCTGCTGCCCCTGGGTGTTGGCACGAAAACTTTCTCAGATCACAGGGTGAAGCTGCATGTCTGGGAAGCAAGCGTGTGGATTCTGGGGGGGCGGGTTTTCCCCTCAGGGGCCCAGGTATAGCACTCCTGTCCCTCCCCTACCCTGTTCAATGCTCTCACACATGGGGGTGGTGGGCAAGGGCACCCAGTGGGCAGGGTTTCCACTGAGGACATGTAGAAGTCTCAGCTTCTGTCTCATGTGGTTCAACTCAGAGCTTGAGGATAGACAGGTCAACCCCGTCTCCTCTCTTGGATTTAGCACATGAGAAAGGCCAGTGCCTTTTGCCCCGAAGCTGGGAGGGATGCCCACTCAGGGCCCCATGGTTGCCATTGGAGATCACAGGCTTCTTCGTGGTCCCTGATGGGCCCAGCATGGGTGGGGGCGTGTCAGACCCAGAGCTCCACCTCCCAGCCCCAGCAAGATGCTCTTTTAGGACTAGTCAAGCCAGGCATCTGCCACTGTCACTCAAGAATTGCCCAGGGTGCATCCTCTTGGGATGGGCAGACCCATCCCTGCCCTTCTGGGCGCCATCTGGGTGAAGTGGGCATCGAGGGTACTTGAAAAGGAAGGACATCTGAACTGAACCCTGTGTGGGCCACGTGGTCACAGGTAGGGGATTTGGAGGAGAAGGGCAGTGATGGTTCCATGCAGGTCCTGAGCCTGCTTGCCTCTGCCACTCTGGCGTCCTCCACAGCCCCTGCCTCGTCTCCGTGACACTTCCACAAAGCTCAGGGCGTCCCGCTGTGCCGAGATGGGCTCCGGCCCTTCACTGGGCAGAAGAAGCAAGTGCTTGGACTAAGTCAGCGGAGAAACCAACGCCAGGGGGACAATCTGGGGCCTCGGTTAGGAACCCTGAGGCTCCGGCAAATGGCTCTGCAAATGGCTCGCAGCGATTTTTAGCATTTGTAGTTGTATTTTTCTGTATTTCAGAAATATCTACCAGGGACAGAAGACTCAGCGGTCTAAAACTTTCAGTGGGTCATTTCTTTAAAACCATGGTGAACTCAGGTTTGGCTGGGGCTGGAGTGTTCTGGCTAACTAAATACTGTGGTTAAGGGAGTGACTATCTATACAGAACCACATCTAACTGTGCCAGTTTCAAAGAACTAGAACAGAAGGCACATTTACCTGCAAGCCAGCTGTGAGAGCATGCAGATCTGTCTCTGATAGTTGGAACGACTCGTACAACTAGGGTGTTTCTGGGTGATCCCTGAGCGTGTCGGTGCACCCAGTGCTGGGTGCTGCAGACGTTAATATATAAAACAATACTTTCTTGATTTGCACAAAACCAAGAGAACTGGTACTTTAGGAGTTGGAAGAATCATTTCTCCCACTTCTAGCCCTGGCTGGTGTGGCTCAGTGGATTGAGCACCGGCCTGCAGACCAAAAGGTTATTGGTTCGATTCCCAGTCAGGGTACATGCCTGGGTTGCGGGCCAGGTCCCCGGTTGGGGGCCTGTGAGAGGCAACCGATTGATGTTTCTCTTTTACACTGATGTTTCTCTCTCTCCCTCCACAAATAAATAAGTAAACTCTTTAGAAAAAAAGAAACATTTCACCCATTTCTTACTTGCATCAGTGCCAGGGTTGTCTTCCCTCTATTTGTAAAAGTTCTTCACGTTCCAACAGTCGTTTCTCTGTCCTCCGTCTCCCCCACCCCCGATCGAAGACTTTTATGAAATGGGTTGGAGAAATCCCCAAGGGCTTACCCCAGAGCTTCAGAGCACTGCTGTCCTATGGGAGAGGAGTCTAGTTACGGCCCGGGTCTCCGGCACGGGATTACGTGGGTGGGACAGGGGGCCCCTGAAATTCCTGGGGTCAGTCGCACCGTGTGTTTTCATATGGCCCCAGTCCCCGCACCAAGTACTGAAGACAAGATGGGCCGCCAGGGAAACAGGGCCCCGGGGCAGGCTGCCGCTGCGCCCAGAAGAGGCAGAGCCTGGAAGAGACAGCGTGCCACCCGGCCCACGGGCTTGTGGACTGACGGCCTCTCCTGACAGCTGGGGAAGTCCCACTCACGTTCCGGGGGCACTAGTGTCGCCCTCAGGTGTTGATTTTGTGCATGACAATCCTTTTAAAGTTCTTTGGGTCAGTGGAAAATCAAATGAGACAGTTTGTGTGTTCAGAGCCCCCGGCACTCTGTGGCTGCAGGGGACACGGGAAGTCTCCTCTGTGGCACCAGCTCCTGGTGCGTGTCGTGGCAGAGGCTGGCCCTCATGTGTTTTCGTGGGTCAGCAGCTTTCGGGAGCTGTGCTTGTATGTAGAGTGAAAGGTAAGGGAGGGGCCTGGAGAGCAAAGAGGCTCTGGGTTTGGGACTTGGCTGTTGAGCCTCTGTTTGTTGATAGGTTAGCCTTGGGAAAGCCACACTGAGCCTCAGTTTCCCCACATGTAGAATGAGAATCATCCGTGCAACAAAAGCCTCCTCACTGGGTTGTTGTAAAGTAGTATAAAGTGGCGAAGACAGAGGTGAATTTTAGGGGTACGAACCCTGGATACTCTGCTATGGTAATTGTGTGAATTTGGTAAAATTACTCAACTTCTCTATGCCTCATTTTCTCTATCTGTAAGATGGGATGATGATAATAGTATGGCCCTCATAGAAAACTGTGTGAGGGTTACATGGTTTTATATTTGTGTGTGTGTGTGTGTGTGTGTGTGTGTGTATAAATACATACACATAGTGTGTGGGTGTGTGGGTGTGGACATATATATATCCACTGCCTTCTGGCCTTCATGATTTTGGGGAAAAATTAGCTGTTTTTCTTACTAAGATTCCTTGTATGTGATGAGTCACTACTTGCTCTCACGAGAGTCTGTCTTCCTCTTTTGACTTATATATCTTTTGATTATGATGTGTCTAGATCTGAATTATCCTGCTTGGAGTTCATTAAGCTTCATGGGTTTCTAGATTAATGTTTTCCATCAAGTTTGGAAAAATTTCAGCCATTAGGGATTTTTCATATATCCTTCCTGTGCCTCTCTCTCTCTCTTTCTCTCTCCCTCCCTCTCCTCTTCCTCCTCCTCCTGGGAGTACCACTATGCATATATTGGTACTTTTCATTCTGTCCCACAGGTATCTTGGGCTCTGTTCATTTTTCTGTCTGTTTCTCAGACTAGCTAATCTCAATGGACCTATCTTTAGGTTCATGGATTTGTTCTGCTTGCTCAGGTCTTCTATGGAACCCCTCTGGTGAATATTTTTCATTTCAGTTATTATACTTCTGAACTCCAGAATCTCTATTAGGTCCTTTTAAAAGAATTTCTACCTCATTATTGATATTCTTGATGTCATGAGACATCATTCTTATCTTTAGTTCTTTAGACATGGTTTCTTTTAGTTCTTTGAATATATCTAAAATAGGTGATTTAAAGTCTTTGTCTAGTAAGTCCAATATCTGGGCTTCCTTAAGGATCTATTATTGATTTCTTCCCCTCACTTATGTATGGGCCGTGTATTTTTAGTTCTTTGCATGTTTTGTAATTTAAAAAATTAAAAAAATTAAATTTAAAACCGGGAAATTTAAACAATGTAATGGAGCAACTCTCGAAACCAGATTCCCACTCTTACCCAAGATCTGTTCCTGTTGCTCTTGTTGTTCTTGTTTGTGTAGTGACTTTCTGAATTAATTTTGTGACGTCTATATTCCTTGTCATGTGTGGCCACTGAAATCTCTGCTCAGTTACTTTGGTGGTCAGCTCAGAGATTTCCTAAACTTCTGGGAACAAGTACACCTCCCAGTCTTTACTGAAGGGCCCTGTACTAAGCAGGGTGTGCAGCACTCAGCTAAGCAGCACACATTTCTGCCTTGGCTTTTGTTTTCCGCTTGCACGCAGCCTCAGGATAAGCCAGAGGAGAGAGCTTAGCACTTTCTTGGGTCTTTCCTGTGCATGCGTATCATACTCTGCATGCACAGGGTTTTCTAAATCCCAAGGAAAGTGCTGGAACTTTTCAGAGCCACCTGTGGATGTCTCGTTCTCCAGCTTTTCGGTTAGCCTGTTGTTTGCCCTATTATCCACTGCTGCGGGCAGTTGTGGTATTGAACCCTTGTTTCTGATTGCTTTTGACAAATGCTCCCTGGGAAAACTACTGATTCCACTGGATAAGCTCAGAGTCAGATGACAGAAAGGCAGCCTTGCAAGTGGGGACCCCCAGGGAACCACCGCAGATCAAATAGTGACAGTCCTCTGGGAATGGGGCTTTGAGAGAGATCCAGCCATTCCGTCCCCTCTGGGGGCTGCCAGGCTGCTGGGCTTCATGGTGGGTGCCGGCTGTGGGTGTTCAAGGCTGTGACAGACTTGGGAGGAAACGAGACTAGAGCAGGTTAAAGCGCTGCAAACCTCACTGTTCTTACCGAGCTTCACCCATGTTTCTTGAACAAGCACTTGCTGGGTTGCTGTGAGATTGGTTAATTTCCAGAGTTCTGAAAAAGTTTATTCTGGTCATTTTTGCCAATGTTTACATTGTTTTTATGAAGAAGAGGATTTTCGGAGGTTCTTACAATGTCAGTTTTTTATCATGCCATCCAAAGGTAATATATGTTAAGCACTTAAAATAATGTTTGGCCTCCCTGACCCATGCAGCTCAGTTGGTGGGCCTTGTCCCGCAAAGCAAAAGGTCGCAGGTTCGATTCCTGGTCAGGGCACATGCCTGGGTTGTGCGTTTAGTCCCCTGTCGGGGTGCATATAAGAGGCAACCAATTGATGTTTCTCTCTCACATCGATGTTTCTCTTCCTCTCTTATTCCCTCCCTTCTCCTCTCTCTAAAAATAAATAAAGTTTTTGGCAGATAGTGCTCTATTTGTGTTTGCAGTTCTTGTTATTATTAATAAGAACTTAATAATAATAATAAGTTTGTTATTAATAATAGACAAGAGAACATGTATGAACTCCAATCATCCCTCCAGAAAAAAAGCGATCCTATAGAGCACAGGTGGGAAAGCAGAAGATGCTTGCATGCGGAGAAAAGAGAGGGAAGAAGGTGGGAACGCATGTCAGAAGCTTGTTCGGGGTAAGGCGGTGCTTACAACTATGATTCACTTTCAGGTAGACTGGCCGGGTCCAAGGCCAAGCCATGCCTGCTGGTCCCCAGCGGCTGCTTCAGTGGCCTGCCGCCAGTCTGTCTCTTCCTTGTATAGACTCAGCTCACCTCCCTGCTCATCTGCTCTGTAAACTCACTGGACTTTAAAAGGCACATGCCTCCAAGGACAGGTGGACAGGACCGTAACAGGGCGTGTTCCTGGAGAATCTGCCTCGCCCTGCCCTGCCCCGCCCCGCCCTGCCCGGGGGAGTTGGCTGGATGGTGAATCTGTTTACGGGTGTGCTCGGCACTGGCTGAGGGGCATGGGCATCGGGCTATGTGATACCCTTCAAGCACATGTTCATGCCATTTAAAGCTCTCAGCCCTGAGACTCGGTGTTTCCAAGACAGCTGGGTATTTACGAGTCTTCTGCACATCCAGTGGGAATGAGCATGGCAGGAGCCAGCAGGAGGGGAAGGAAGAGGAAGGAGGGAAGTGGGAGGAACAGGGTTTGGGCTGCTTTGTCCCACACACACGCTGCTGCAAGATTTTGGGGGACTTAGCATTGACTTCCTTGGAAGGGAGGTTTCAGTGAACAACCAGTCTGAAAATGGAAAAATTCTGAAATCCAAGTGGGCCGCCACACTCACCCTGGTCCCCGCTCCCTTGGAGTGGCATTTGTAAGCACAGGAAGGGACTCTGTGCTGCCGAGCCCAAGCACCGCAGGAGGAAGCACAGGCGTCCCAGGCGGGCACGGGCCATGCAGGGTCGGAGCCCTGGCCTCTGACGCTCCGGGCCGCACTCTTCCCCTGAGCACACGCTCTCTTCGCTGTGAGTGTGGAGGGCCGCGCGTTTGCAGAGGAGACTAACCATCCCAGCACCAGGTACTCTGTACAAGGAGCTCGCCTTCAATGTGCGGTTGGGTCACATGGCAGGAAATTGGGGAATGCCCTTAAATCACAGTGGAAGGAAATGCTTCTCAACTCTGAAGGGGTCTGAGCGAAGGGAGGATGTACCGGAGGGCTGACGGTTCTCCGAAGAGGCAGGCGGCTCCTCGACACCCAGGCCCTGCTTCACATGCAGGGGCTCAGCCCCAGGCAGTCGCTCAAGGCCCTGCCCCCAGGAGGGGGCCAAAGTCTGGTTTCCTATTCTGCTGTGGCCATCCTGAAATTCTGAGACAATGGCAAGGAGCCCCGCATTTTCATTTGCACAGGGCCCTGTAAGTTCTGTAGCTAAGCCTGTCTACGCTCTGGAAGCTGGGGAAGGAGTCTGCCAGCCCCACAGGTCCCTTCAGCCTGTGGACACAGGGCCACCAGCCTGTCCTTGTAGGGAGAGACTGGAGCTGGGCACACCCAGAAGAGTGACCACTGCTGGGGCCAGAAGCCCCTCATCTGGCAGGTCCATGGTGTCTTTCCTGAGCCTCTTGTCCCACATGTCCAGCTCTCTGCTCTGAGTGAAAAGCCGCAAGCCTTGGAAGACAGAAGTAGTGAGAGAGAAATGCCCTCGGTTTACAACTGGCCGTGGCCCCCAGCGCGGCCCCCTACAACGCAGACCCTCTCCCCGGGGCACAGAGGGCCCCTCTAAGCCTCCTTTCCAGGGCGGGGACAAGGAAGGGCTGGAAGTAGGGATGGGGGCAGAGAGTGGGTACGTTACCCCCAGGCAGGGTGATGGGTCCGCAGCTCTTGTCCTTGCTGTCACTCATGGCGATACTCTTGGTGCAAATCCGCCAGAGGCCGAAGTGGGCCGCCTCGCATGTGGCGCTGTGGTGCTCCACGTGGGGGCTCAGCACGGCCCAGTGGTCAGTCACCACGGCCACCGTGGCCAGCACAATGCCCACCAGGATGCAGAAGAGGGTCACACGGACCTTCAGCGTGTTGGTCTGGGACATGGTGGTTGCCGAGGAGGAGGCGCTCTGGGCAGGGTCCGGTGGCAGAGGCTCCTCGGGAAGGTGGCAGCCGGGCCGGGGTGGTGACAGCGATTGTGGCGCGGAGGGTGGAAGCTAAGTTTAGTGTGTTCGGCCGAGCCAGAGTGGGCCGGCCTTGTGGCCGAGGGACGCTGGACAGGGCTGAGCAGCTGCCCACACGTGACAGGGCCTGAGGGAGGCTTCTATTAATGCACATGCACAGACACTTCGCCGTCACCGGGGGTGACTTCTTCTCAGGTTGCAGGGCTCTCTTCCCCTCTTGGAGCCAGAAATACCCCAGGGTGGGGCAAGGGGAGAGGGCTGGAAACCTGGACCAAGTGGCTGCGGCTGCTCAGGACACCTGGAGGGGGGCGTGGGTGAGGGACACTCTGTATGTGAGCTGGAAGTCACTGCCGGTCAGGGGCAGGAGACCCCGGGGTCTCAGGTGGCTCGGCCTTTTATTCTCGCACTGGGCAGGTCAGTCACCAGTTGGGGTGAGTGGGTCCTTGTCCTAGAAGTCTGGGGAGCCCAGGATCATGGGCCTAGGGGCATCTTGGGAACTCCCTGCCCAGGGCCTCTGGAGTCCACTGCCCAGGGAGAGCTGCAGTCCCAAGCCCCGTGACATCCCCCAGATGACAGGGGCATTGCAGACAGTTCCTAGACCTGCCGTGACCTGACACTGTCCAGTGTGAGAATGTTATTTTCTTTCTCTCTTTTAAAAAAAAAAATTTATTTTTAGAGAGAGGGGAAGGGAGGGAGAAAGAGAGGGAGAGAAACATCAGTGTGTGGTCGCCTCTCACGCTCCCCACTGGGGACCTGGCCTGCAACCCAGGCATGAGCCCTGACTGGGAACTGAACTGGTGACCTTTCAGTTCACAGGCCGGCACTCAATCCACTGAGCCACACCAGCCAGAACACCTTTCTCTCTTATTTTTTAAATCCTCACCTGAGGACGTGCTTTTAGAGAAAGAGCAAGGGAGGGAGAAAGAGAGAGAAATGTTGATGTCAGAGAGAAACATTGATTGGTTGGCTCTAGCGTGCCCCCCACCAGTGACCAAACCTACAACCCAGGCATGTGCTCTGACCAGGACTCGAACCTGCTACCTTCTGGTTTATGGGACAACGCTCCAACCGACTGAGCCACACCGACCAGGGTGAGAATGTTATTTTTGATTCAGTTCTCCCATCCCTCCAACTGGGTCCAGAAGAATAGCCCCATTTGGGGGTAAAATGGCTTTCTGACACTCTCAAATCAAAAAATAGCCCGGAGAGGACAGAGCATCCAGCTGGACCTGACTATAATTCTGTTTTCATTTTACCTCTATTAATGGCAGTTGATATTTTCCAGTTATATATTTACTTACAAAATAAATATACAAGTAAGTTGACCTGCAGGTGCTGTTAAGAGGCTAACGGGTGTGTGGATTGGCAGAGGACGTGTGAGAGTTTGGTCTCCCGAGAGGCCTGCCTGCCTGCACGACCCCCGGCCGGTCTCCAGGCCCCGAACACCTCCCGGCTTCTGTCTCTTCTTGCTCAGTTCACCAGGTGTCTCTAGGCTGATGCATGGCCTGGGCAGGGCTTGGAGCTCCAAAATCCTGGCCCCGGGTTGATCCTGCTTATGGAAGGGTCGCCTGTGTGCGGAGATACACTCGGGTCCAGCCTTGGAGTCCCTGACCACTAATAATAGTGGTAATCGTAACAAGAGCTCACCTTCAGTGAGAGCTTACTGTGTACCAGGCGCTCTGCTAAGCCTTTCGACATCCTTGCAGTTAATCTTCACACTGATCCTCGAGGCGAGTACAGCTATTACTCTCGCTTTACAGATAAGGATGTGGAGGCTCACAGACAGAAGGTATCATGTCCAAGGTCATACAGCAGGTAAATGGTGAAGCCAGGTTTCAGAACCTGGAGCCCAAACTCTTAACTGATGCTCAGAGCTGGGAGGAAACTATTGTGATCATAGGGGAAAAAATACATGTATTTTTCTTCTACCTGTTGAAGTCCTCAGCTCAGGCCCCTGTAACAAAAGATAGATTAACAAGAGAAAATCATCCATTTATTTCATATAAATTTCACATGACATGGGCGCCTCGGCACAGGAAATGACCCAAAGAAATGGTTAGACCTGAGCATTTCAATGCCAGGCACGACAAGAGTAGGAGGTTGTGGGAAAACAGGGTGGGACAGAAAGAGGGGCTGAGTTCGCTGCAGTAATGGGGGTGGGGGGTGGGCAGGGCAGGAAGGTCTCTTGTTTACATTCCTTTCCCTGCCCAGGGAGGGCACCTCTCACACCAGGGTCTCATGACCTGCTTCAGGGGAAGGTCAGAAAGGTCTTCCTGCACTTAAACTTTCTCAGATTCCTTTCATTTAAAATATTCGAAATGCCACGTTGCCATATTCTGGTGTGGTGTGTTCTGAACCCTGGCGTGACTGATAAAAGGAGCCTGCAGCCTAGTGACAAGCTAGGAGCACCTGGTGAACAAGCAGAAAGAGGGTGTGACAAGCCTCAGAGCTGAACCAAGACCCCAAGCCTCCAGCCCCTTGGTGGGGGGGCAGTTATGTCTAGGCAGTCAGAGCTGCGCTTTCGGGTTACAAACCAGCCTCCCCACCTGGATTATAATCTCCAGAGGGTTCTCTGTCAGTCGTCCCCATCTCTGCTCCCCTCCCTCCCTGCACCCCACTCCGTGTTCCCCGTGGGGACTAACCCATCATGGCTGCTGATGCCTGTCACTACCCTGCTGTAGCTCAGTGACCGCCACCCAGCAGGCGGTTCCCCTTTTCCATGGAGAACGCCTACAAGCTGAGAACGCCTGGAAGCCTCAGAGCCTCCACATCGCCCCTGGGAGCCCAGCTTCAGGAGCCAGGCAACTGGGAGTTCCAGAAGAGACATTGTGTGGCCTCAGGCAGACCTACTGTGTGCCAGGCATATCAGCAAAGTAGCAGTTGGGAAACAAGAAGAAGGTTCTGGTGCTTTCAAACAGAGTATCTAGTTAAGAAGCCATTTTAACCTTAGTACTGCAGGTAGATACGGTGCCATTTGGAGAAATAAAAAGTATGTTGGATTTCCCGGAGTGGCGGGGATGGGCACCCGAATCTCTCCAGCACAGGGCCTCTGCGGGTCATGGAAAATGCCCTAAGTGGGGCCCCTTAGCGTCAGCTGCAACCACAAGGTTGCCGCCATCAAGGACCAGGCCGCGCCTTCCCTCAGTGAGGGGCAGGTCTGTGCCGCATGCGGGGGTCCCGAGTCCTCCAGCCCAGCCAGCAGAAGCATTAAAGATGGATGGCCTCTTCCTTTTGAAGTTGTCTGTGTGTAAGTGTACCACGAGGCTGCAGGCAAGTCCACTGTCTCTCCCCCATTCACTAAAAGCTCCTTTAAACAGAACGTTTCTGCTCTTGGAGGCCACTGCCAGGCTGCCTGCTCGGCAGCATTTGCTGGGAGCAGCACCCCCGCCCTCCCCACCCCCATCAGCATCCTCCACACCCTTTCTGGGAAGGTTGGCCGCTCAGGGAGTGGTAACCAGTGTGCCAGTGAGGGAATCGGCAGCCCCAGGATCTCATCTCTGCTCCACTGGTCTCCAGCCGTGTGGCTTCCAGCAAGTCCTTAGCCTCTCTCAGCTGCCCTTCCGCTGACTGGGAGCTGCCGTAGAATCAGAGATAATACATTGATCGGTTTAGCCTGTGGTAGGCCCCATGGACTGAATTATGTGCCCCCCACCCCCGCCAAATTCATCTGCTGAAGTTCAAACCCCATTGTAATGGTGTGGAGATGGGGCCTTGGGTGGGTAATTAGGTTTTTGGGGTTTTTTTTACATTTTTCCAACAAGCATTTATTATTAGTTAAGCCATGATTCAGGTCCCTGGGGTGGGATGTGCCCAGGTACCCTTCACCTCCCTGGGGGAAAGATGCAGGACAGAGGACGGGTTGGGTGCAGCCAGTTCAGATCTTCCCAGGAAATGTGCCTTCTGCCTGGCGGTCATCCCAGGCCGACACCCGGGATGCGGGGCAAAGGGACTTGTGCACATGATGGTACCATTCCTACCTGGAGATATCGTCTCCTTCAGCGGTCATTGCCCTCTCACAGCGGGGCTGTCCAGGCCATTCCGCCAGCAGTTCCCGGTCTGGTTCTGGCTGGGGAAGCAGCTGTCAAAAGGGGCGACCCTGAAGTTCTTGACTTTGGTCTTGAGGTCCTCATCCATGTTGCTGACTCCTGAAGAGGCCCCTGAAGCCGCGTGCAGCTCCAAGTGACGCTCAGCAAAGGTGCCTCTGGGTCATTAGGGTTAGGCGAGGTCATGGGGGTGAGGCCCTCATGATGGGATTAGTGCCCTCCTTGGAAGACACCGTGAGCTCGACGTCTCCTTTCTCTGCCATTTGAGGACTCGGTGGGGAGGCGAAAGCCAGGAAGAGGGTTCTCACCAGAAGCCAACCCTGCTGGCGCCCCGATCTAGGACTTCCAGTCTCCACAGCTGTGCAAACATAAGTTTCTGGGGTTCAGGTCACCCGGGCTATGCTATTTTATAATGGTAGCCTGAGCTAAGGCAGCAGGCAATGGATCCAAGAAGGCTGTTGTTATTATTATTATTATCCATAGACTACAGATAGATCAGCATTCTCTAACGGGCTATAAGCTTCTGGAAGGTAGACACAGTGAGACTGTATTATGTGCGCATTCTGGGCCCCCTCATAGAAGCCCCTGGATCTGAGCCCATGAATGACGCATACGTGGATGGATGGACGGACTGAGGGACGGAAAGAAGGAGACAGAAGCTCAAATAATTCACTACACCAGATGATCCAAAGGACATTTATATGTGGCTCAAGGCCACAGGGACATAAGACATGGCAGCTAGGGCAGGCCTGGGACAGTTTGGACCAATGGCTAATTTGCCTCCAGGCACCAAGGGACACCCCAGGAAGACACTGCAGGAGGATACCATTTTCACCTCTGTGGTCAAGTTCAAAAGGAAGCAGCCTCTTGAGACAGGACATTTCCTACGATTTTCAAAGTGGGAATGCCACACCAAGCTGACTGGATGTCTGTACTTTTCTCACCAGGATGAGCCGGTTTTCATTTGTCCCACATGACTGCTCTTGTCCCAAGAAGGACCAGGCGCAGCTAGGGGAGGCGAACCGTCTCCCAGAGGTGGGCCTCATTCAGAGCTCGGGCCAGGGCGCACCTGGGTGAGGGCCAAGTAAGCTCTCTTTGGCAAGGTACTGGTCTGACTTTGAGCTCAGGCTTAATTAGGCTAAGAAATGGCCTTGAGCGTTTGATCTTAAGATACTGTAAAAAACCAACGTGTCACCCATTTGGTTCCAACTTCTTTATGCCACTTCGTCTGCCTCCCTGTACCATTCAGCCGGGACCCTCTGTTGCATTAGTCTCGACGCCCCGATTCCACCCTGTGTCTCTGCCCAGGGGACCCAGAACTCTTCCATTTTCAAAGCCAACAATCACATCACTCTGATCTCCACTTCCGCCGTCATGCCTTTGCCTCTGACTCTCCTGCCTCCCTCTTTCTGTTACAGCAACCCTTGTGGTTCCATTGATAATCCAGAAGAATCTCCTCATCTCAGTATGCTTAATTGACTCACATTTGCAAAGTCCCCATTGCCAAGTAAGGTGACATGTGCACAGGCTCCAGGGATTAGGACTTGGACATTTTGGGGGGCATTATTCTGCCCACTACAGGCATTGATTTACCACTCATTTGGTCTTCTCTGGCCTCACTGGTGGCGCAGGTGCAGGGCTGGTGGAGATGGCAGGTGGGACTGAAAGAGGGCTGCGGCTCTTCCAGGAGGGAAGAGCTAGCAGGGGAAGGGGCCGAGGGGTCGGAGGGCATCGGCAAGCGTGAGCTGGAATGCTGACTTGCCGTGTCTGGGCTCTTCAGGATGGCCCTGCAACCAGGGAGTGTCGGTATAGTGAGAGAAAATGGGGAGGTCGAGGCCCGGAAGGGCTTGTTGAGGTTGGAGAACAGCTGTAGTGGTGGTAAGGGGGTGAAGGAACTGGGAAGACTGGAAACTGTGGTCAGAGAGGAAGACAATGGCCCTGAGGATTACAGGGGGGACCGCTGAGGAGATGACAAGATTCAGGTAGGAGATGAAGGTCAATGGAAGTGAGAAGGCCAGGTGGCCAGTGGAGGTGAGAAGGCAGAACTGTGAGGCTGGGAAGTTGGAGTGGCTGGCCCCACAGATGTTGGCGTGGCTCAGTTTGAGGGTGGCAGAACTTGGGGTACAAAGGAAGGCTTTGAGCCAGAGGTGAAGTCTGGTGAAGTCTGGTGAACGTGAAGGAGTGGCCGAGAAGGAGTCGGGGCGATGACAGTGATGAGAAAGGGCTCAGGATGGTCTCTCCAGACCCTCCTCAGAGGCTCTTCCCCAGGAGGGTGGAGGAGCAATGGTTTGGAGGTTTGAGCACCCCCAACACTCCCTGTCCTACAGTTGCAAGTCCAAGGACATGAGTTCATGACTTTCTCTGACCACAGACTTCTGTTCCCAAGGTTGCACCAGCAGTTTTGTTGGAAGCTGCAAGTTTAAAAATATCTGTATCAGGTGTACCTGCCCCAGTCTTCCTCTGGATCCTAAGGTCCCTCAGATCCTCTTTCTCCCTTTGCAGCTCCACCTCCTGGTGCTGCATATGGGGCTGGGGAGCCAGCAGTGTTATACTGGGGACCTGGGCAGGGAACCCCAGCAGCAATGTGGGCAGCTCTCACCAGGAGGACTGAGGAAAGGCGTGTCCCTGGGTGAGAGAGGATAGTTTTGTCTATCTCAGTAGGTAGAGGGGAACCTCCGTAAGGAGATTTCTAGATGCAGGGAGCTCCAGAGGGCCCAGTGGAGGTGGCAGGTGGAAGAAAGAAGCCTAGAACCAGGTGAGGGTCCTGGAGAGACTGTGGGGACAGATCGTATCTTCCAAACCAGCCACAGCAGTATTTCTGCTCCCACACGTTCTTTGAGAACCTTGTCACTCCCCATCAACAGGTGGCGCCTATTTCCTCTCTCCTTGAACTCAAGTGGGCTTTGAGAGTTCTAACCCTTAAAGTATAATGGAAGTGACTCTGTATGACTTCTGAGACTGCCACCTTCCCCTCTTGTTCTGGGACACTCGCCCTTGGTTGGATCAGCCACCATGCCGGAGGGAGCGTCAGGCCACACAGAGAAGCCACGTGTGGACATTCAGGCTGAGAACTGCAGCTGAGGTCTTTGCCCAGAGTCAGCATCAGCCGCCAATCTGTGAGCACATGAGCATTCAGGAGACCCCAGTCCGCGGCCACTGAGATTTCCAGCCAAGGCCCCAGACACTGTGGAGCAGAGATAGGTCTTCCTGACCCTGGCCAGTGGAGATAAGAATCCACGGCCATATTTAGTGACTGTTCACTGCTGCTGAGTTCTGATGCATTTGTTACACAGCCCTACTAACGGCTACAGACAGTGAAGAAAAGGAGTTGCATTTTGTGTGGCTGAGAATGGCTAAATGGAAGGCATGATGCAATGTCGCAGTCCCAGGCTTCCAGGAGGAACTGGCAGGGAGTGGGGAAGGGGAGGCTGTTACCCTGGGGCCCAGGCACCCAGGTGTGTACACAGACAAGATCCTGACTGCGTGTGGAGGTGGACAAGGAGTCTGATCTCTGCATCAGCCTCTGCGACAGAGCTGGCCAAAAGTTCATAGCGAGACGACGTTAGATCTGAACCAAATGCATCCTGGGTATCTTTGTCCCAAGTCAGGCACCATTTACCATCTACGGAGCAAATAAGCTGCACCCACAACAGGGCACCGGTTAGGTAAGCGGCAATACCTCTGCAGCCTTGAAAGATCATGGTTTTGAGGAACACGTGTAGATGTAGGGAGATCCTCATGATGCCAAGCTGAACGGACGCAGGGGCCAAGCTCCACCCCACACACCCTGGCATGCTGTGAGCTGTGCCTACACCTCGGGCCCCGGGAGTTTGGCTGTTACTGTTTTCTTTAACTTTTCTGTATTTTCCAGGTAAAACGTAATACTTTTTAGAATTAGAAAAATGTAAGTATCATTTGTTTTAAAAAGGACCTGGCTATTTACAGTTTAACTCATAGATCCTGGCGACCCCACAAGGGTTACTGTATCTCCAAGAAAACTTGTCAGGGGACAAAGGTCGGGGCGTGGGTCCCTCCACGCCTCGTCTCCTGTTGATTTAAGCGCAGGAGGCTCATTCCTTACCCTCTGTGATCACAGACTTCTGAAACTGAGATTGCGCAGCCGGTTTTGTTGGAAGCTGCATGTTTTAAAATATTTCTCTCAGGTGTATCTGCCCCATCTCCCACTCTGGGTTCTAGGGTCCCTGAGCACCTCTTCCTCCCTCCGTCCCTGCTCTGCCCCTCATCTCCAGGGCTGGGCAGTCAGGGGTGCTGTATTAGGAAGCAGTGCAGGAGCCGAAGTCACGTGGCTGGTTCTGCACTCTCTGCTGGGAGGCCTCCCCTCTCCCTTCCCCTTGACCCCCCCTCGCCCGCCATCTCCCCTCTTTGCCAGCCTCACCCCAGGAACCCAGAACAGGACCACCTGCCCTGCAGCCCTGCTCCCAGGGCACCTGAGAGAGGTCAGGACTGGACTTTCACAGCTGGCATCACCGCTGTGGAACCAGCAGCACCCCAGTGGAGACTGGGGGTTGCAGGGCCTGCAAAGAAAGCTGCGGCCATCTTTCATCTTGCAGCTGCCTGACCACAGAGGGCAGAAATGAATGGACATCGGCCAGGGAAGCAGTCGGGGGAGGAGCCCTCTGCAGGGAAGTGGGGGTACCGCGCAGTCCCTGGATCACCTGGATGGCAGGTTTCTGCCAGACCAAGTGCCGTGGGCACAACACCCTAGGGGCCTGGCCCTCGGAGCACCCCTCCAGGGGCTGTTCCAGAACAATCCATTTTGGCAAACTCCTGGAATGTTGTTAGTCAACAAACACTCCTGAAAGCTCACTCTAAAGGCAGCCTCCTGGCTGGGGCATTTCTGAGTGCTTCCTTGTTGTTCAGTCCATCTTCTCAATAGCCCTGGGAGGAGAGTTCCTCATTGGGCCGAGGGCTGAGAGGCTGAGCGCCTTGCCCAGTGCTGCCTGCAGGTGGCCAGAGGGTGTGACCCCATCTTTCTGGCCCTCGGCAACGTTGCTGCCCACTCATGGCTGCCTCCTGGGGGTGTGGGGGGAGAACACCACGGAGAGGCGAGTCCCTGTGTCAAGCGGGGCCAGGTTTCTGGACTTGCTCTCCTGCCGCTGCCCCCAACCCGGGACAGGGGGCCAGCTTCCCATTTCCTCCTTCAACCCCCAGCTCCTGTTTCCAAACTGTCGACTCCAAAGAGGCAGGCAACAGAACCTGTTGCAGAGAAAGGACATACGGGGAATAAATAAATGAGTTTTCTCAATATGTCCACAGTCTGGAGGCAAACACCAAAAAGCCTCGGCGGGAGGGGGTGCCTGCACAAGTGACCTCGTCTTTCTGTGCCTCAGTTTCCCGCACTGTAAAATCAGGCCAGCGCGCGGTTTCTTGGCCTGACATTTCTGACCAGATCATTCTTGGAGGGTGGGGGCTGCTCTGCGTGCTGGGGGATGTTTAGCAGCGCTCTTGTCTCCTACTCACTAGATGCCAGTAGCACATGTCTCCAGACATTGGCAAATGCCCCTGGGGAGCGAAACTGCCCCCACCTGAGAACCACTGGGCCGATGGTTCTGAGGCCTGGCTTGTTCAGCTGCCCAAACTTCATCTGTCCCTCCTCTGGCCAGTGAAAAGGTATGTCAACGGCTCCACCCAGGAGTCTGAACCCGGGCAGGGGGCGGGCAGGGGCGGACAACGCAGACGGAAGCCAGAGCAACTGGCCCTGACCAGCACAGAGCCCACCCTCCCTCCCTCTTCTTCTGGGGGGCCCCACAGCATCCCCTGGCCTCCGGGATACTGTTGACCCCAAGTGCCCACAAAGGCTTCAGGGGAGCTCTACCCCTCCCCCCACATCAGGAAGAGAACGTTTTAAAAACCTTTTTATTTAATTAAAAAAAAAAAAAGACAGAACAACCCCAAACCAGTAGTAGGTACAGGATTCACAGGTGCTTAGTTGGTGAAACACAGGGGCGGTTGGAGAGGGTGGCGCAGAGGCTGGCACAGGCCACCACGTGGGCCCTCAGGGGCAGGGCCAGCCCTGGCCGAGACACCATGAGGAGGGGATTGGGAGCCAGAGCTGAGGGTCCCTCCCGGAGCCGGGGCAGGGCGTGTGGAGAAAGGCCGTGAAGGCCAGGGGCCCGAGGCTGCTCGGCTCCCCGCTCTTTGCCGCTTCTTTCTGCTCTCTCGGTCCCTAGAGTGGGCTCCGTCTTCTCTGCCTGGGACTGGGCAAGAGGTAGGATGCGTTGGAACACAGCTTTCTCCATGAATTGGCAGCAGCTCCCGGGGGAGTGGGGGTGGAGGGTGGGGTGGGGACTTATGTGGAAGAAACAGCAACGCTGCCTTGTGTTTGGAAGTGACAGAAGAAGAATCTTGGGGCCTGGCTGGGTGAGGGGTCCCCAGATTTCACCCCCTTCCTTCTAGCTGGAATGATGGTGTCATGGCGTGGAGGGGTGAGGGCGACCGGGGGGTGGGGCAGGACAGTGGGGCTTGGCCCACGGCAGGGGTGGCCACGAGGCCTGACGCTCCAGCGTTCACTGCTGCCTGTGCTCGGACAAACCTCCGTCCGGAGCCCGCCTCGGTGGGACGTGGGCCCCGAGCGAGCGCGGAGCAGCTGGGCACGTGGCACCTCAGCTCACCAGCATGCAGGGCTGCCCACGGGGGGCGGGAGGTGGGACATGTGGAGGTGTCCTCTCTAGGGGCCAAAGGAAGATGGCCATGGCCTTGACCCGGATCTGAACTCCTAGGGGCCGCATTCACCCAGGGGGTCTGTGATAGAGTGGCTGAGGTAAGAATTTGCTTGTCACTGCCAAGTCCAACAGCTACCAGGACCAGAGAGGGCAGCTCCAGGTCGGGTTCCCGAGTCTCCAAAAGTAAGAAAGGGGTGTTGTTAGAAAGCACGTGTCTTGTATAAAAGAGGGTGAGCTCCGTGTTCCACGAAGTGTTTCTTCCGAATGCGAATGTGCCACCATGTCCTCTGCTGACTTTGGGGGAGGGAGGGGGAGCAGTTGGAAAAACGTCCAACAGGGGAGCGGCCTTCTCGGCTCCAGGCACTGAGCCGTCCCTCTTGGGGGGAGGAAGACAGTCGCCACTGCGTGGCCCTGCACCCACTTCCTCACTGAGCCCTTTCGGGGGGGCAGAGTAAATGACGACGAGAGGAGCCGGGGGAGGTGTTCTGCTACTGTTTAAGATGAGGACATGAATGTAACTTGCTCTCCTGGTGTTTATTTGCAATAAATCATGATTAATAACCACCTAGGAAATGGACGTTTGTTCTGAGTTTTTGGTCACGGTTCCCCCTTGGGTCTGCCCAGAAGTTCAGGTTCCTGTCACCAAACAGCAGTGTGTGGAATGCCTGTCCTGTCCTCTCCCCAACAGGCGGTCCTCCGGCCAGGGGGGCAGGACACAGCGAGGGGCCAGAGGGCCACGTTCCTCTGACCCGTGGAACCTTCAGACTTTCAAGTACGGTCAGTGTGTTCTGCCCTTTCTGTGTGAGGCGGAAACTTCCAGAAGCAGATGAGAAAGGCGGCAGCAGACTCCGGCGTTGACTCTTGCCCAGGCCAGCAGAGGCCCCCCGCTCAGTGGTTCCTGCACAGGCCCAGGGCTTCCCGGTCGGAGGGGAGCCGGCCCAGGACAGCACACAGCCCAAAGCACCAGCTGGCTTCTGGGCTTCCTCCTCCGGATCACTTCAACAACAGGCCGCTGCCAGAGAGAGAGAGAGAGACAGACAGACGGACGGATAGACAGGAAGGAAGGGGCAAGCTTTAGCTTCCACGTTTCTGGCTCCCAGGCACAGAAACCTCAGGTTAGAAAGCAGCTGACCAGTGTCCTGAGGCCCCCATGTGCCTGGCCAGTGGCCGCTCAGTGGCCCGGTGCCCAGGCAGGGAGGGAAGGCCCTGAAAGCCGGTTCTTCTGGAAATATCTGTTTCCAAGAGGAGAGAATGGCTCAATTTTGTTTTCTTGGGTTTGTGAAGGCTGGGCAACCTCAGGAGCACGTGTGGGCCTCCTGGGGAATTTCAGATCCCAGGGCATCCAAACACCCTTTTGGGGGGATAAAGTCAGCCTTCCGCTTCTGCTTCCAGTCTCCTGGTGCATTGCTCCAAGCCAGCCGGCGACACAGCTAGAGACCAGGGAGGGGTGGGTTTGGTTGCAGTCCATGGCCGGTCCACCTGGAGGGTTCCGTGCCCTCGCATGGGGTCCAAACAGCCGTTCTGGGGAGAGGCCGGCGCTGAGAAAGGGGCGCTCACACGGGGGTCGTCCGCCGGTTCAGCATGCTGACGTGGAAGCCTTCCTTCACGTCCTGCTGGAAGAAGTCGTGCACCTGCAGGAAGCTGGCCTCCTGGCTGGGGCTGTAGCTGGCAGCTGTCGTCACCTTGAGGGGCTCCCGGGACAGCGTGTACATGGACAGCTCGCCCATGGGGATGGCCCCCGTGATCTTCAGGCCCACCGGTGACGCGTCCCTGGAGGGCGAGGCCTCCGTGGACCTGGAGCTGGAGCGAGAGCGCCGTCGCCGGTACCTGTAGCTGGGCATCCTGGCGTAGGGGGACGAAGAAGGAGCCTTAAGGAACTCCCGTTTGGTCTTAAATCTCAACTCTTTATTCTTCTCAATGTAAATGTTCACGGCCAGGACGCCCACGGTCTCAGCCACGATGAACGACAGGGCTCCGAAGTAGAAAGACCAGCCGTAGTTGTAATGGTTTTTTTTGTCTTCGTCGCGCTTGTCACTTGGGTCGCCCGTGTTGCTGGAAATGTAGACGATGATGCCTATGATGTTACTGAGGCCTGAAGGAGAAGGAGCAGAGGGGGCGGGAGGGGAGAGGCAGAGGTCAGACCCACAGGCACAGGGCGGAGGAGGGGCTGGCGGCCACTCCCTGCTCGGACAGTACGGCTTTATTCTGGTTGCTGACTTGTCTTTTAAGTGCCTAATTCTGAGTGGGGAACGAAGTGCAAAGTTCCGATGCGATTGATACCCAACGAAACACAGGCTCTTAGCTGCCCAGCTCTCCTCCTGAAGGTGGCTGCTGTACTGTCTTTCTTATTTCGATTTTTAATTTTATTTATTTTTCTTTTAATCCTCTCTGGAGGGTATGTTTATTGATTTTAGAGAGAAAGAAAGGGGGAGAGGGAGAGGGAAACATTGATGGGAGACAGCAGCATCGATTGGTTGCCTCCCATACGTGCCCCAATTTGGGATTGAACCTGCAACCTTCTGGTGTACGGGACCACTCGCCCAGGGCTGTCCTTCTCATATTGTTCTTCTCTCCAGTCTCGTTCTCACGCTCTCTCTCTCTTGCACAACCACGCACATGCGCGCGCACACACACACACAGATCCAACTTTCCCCTGCACAGCATTCTTAGGCCCTGTGCCCTTTTGTTGCAGTCCCTCTGAGAGGCAGCTCCACGTCACGGCACACGCACTGTCTCCGTCTGCCCACCTGCGCACACGGCACTTGCCCTTGGACATCTCCCCGGCCTCTGCTGTGGGTGTGCAGTGACTTCCCGACCTGCTACACCCAGGGTGCCAGGGACACCCTCGCGTGCACACCATTGCACACGCGCCCAAGCACACTGCAGGGTGAGTTCCTTGCAGAGAGGCTGCCGCCTCATTGGGTATGTGCATTCGGATGCTTAGAAATAAGCTTTCATTTTGGGATCCTTTGAGATTTATTCAGAAGTTGGGAAGATAGTACAGAGAGCTGCTTTCTAACTCCCGCCCGGCTTCCCCCGTGAATGCCTTCCCTCACCACGCACACGCGTCACACGCAGAACACCCACCCGGCCCACCGCTGGTCACTCCTCTCCAGACTGTACTCGCATGTCACGGGAGTCCCGCGAATGTCCCTTTTCTGTTCCAGTGTCACCCAGCATACCCTGCGGCATTTCATGTTTTGAATTCGGAGTCACTGCCCCAGTGCCCTCCACAGGGGCACCAAAGGTCTCGACAGAATTATCAAGTGTCTGGATTTCTGCCAACCAGGGGGTGAAGTACAGACACGATTGTTGTGTTTATGTGATTCTCTCTTATTGTCAGTGCGGGTGAGCAGAGCCGAGATTCCTGGGTTTGAATCTTGGTTCCACCAACTATCGGCTGTGAGACTTCGGGCAAACTGCTCAGCTCCCCACGCATCCGCGCCCTTTTGTACCAACAGGAATGCCACGGCGGGCGCTTCACAGGGTAGACGCGAGGGTGCGATGAGCTGATACACGCTTACAGCGAGCGCGTCTGGGCCCGGGAGGGCCTACGGCGTTCTGTTCTGCCGTCCATCGCCGCCATTCCCTTTGTCCATTTCCCCGTTGCCCTGACCCCAGTGTGGCAGGCTGAGAATACTTCTCGCTAAGGGGACCAGAGACCCTGCCCCGAGCAAGCCAGTTGTGGGTTTTAACCCTTAATACAGACTCTCCATCCCAACACTTACACACACATACTCACACAGTTCTCATGCACACACACCACAGTTCTCGGACACACACACACATCACAGTTCTCAGACACACACACCAGAGTTCTCGGACACACACACACACACCACAGTTCTCAGACACCCCCCCCAGTTCTCACACACATACACCACAGTTCTCGAACACACACACACATCACAGTTCTCAAACACCCACACCACAGTTCTCAGACACACACACACACACACTCACACAGTTTTCTCTCACATACATACCACAGTTCTCGGACACACACACACACACACACACACACACACCCCACAGCTCTCTCCAAGCCCCGTTGTTCGCCCTGCCCCAGGCATGCTGGGCTTCTCTGCTGCTTCTGCGCTTTGGCCAGCCCTGTGCCCCTCACCCTGTTGCTGTCTGGCCAACTGCTTCAGATCTTGGTGTCTGTGAGTCCCTTTGGGCGCCTCTCTGACCCCCCAACTTAACCAGGCACCCCTCTTACAGGCTTGTGAGGCCAAGTACTGCCCCTCTGTGGCACTTAGCACACCCAGACTTAATTATTTTTGATTGAGGTTAAGTTCACATAGAGTTCACCCTGCAAAACACGCAGTCAGTGGCATGCAGCACACTCACTATGTCGTGCGGTTGCCACTCCCGTCTCGTTCCAGGACATTTTGTCACCCAGAAGGTGGCCCCGTTGAGCAGTATGTCCCCCACACCCTGCTCAGCCCCCACAATGGACTTTGGACATGAGTCACACACACAGACTGTGGGGACCGGAGCGGGGGGCTCACCTGCAGCCACAAAGAGGATGCCGGCGCTGAGGACGATGTTGTTCCTGCGGCTGTAGAAGCGCCCGGCAGCAATGCACAGCCCACCAAGCAGGAGCAGGATGGTGCTGAGGATGGGGAAGACGCTGGAGGCGCGCACGATGCCTGGGCCAGGCGGGAGACAGAGCAGAGAGGGCGGTGAGACCAGCCGCCAGCGCCTGGCCACGGCCACGGTGCTGCCAGGGGCTCCAAAGACCCAGGCCCACCCCCTGGACTGTGACTGTTCTGGTCAGGCCCTGGAGACCACGGTTCGTTGGGAGCTGGGTGGGATGGGGGCAGCTGGGCTGGATGTGAGCAGCGGCCATGCCTTGCTGGGTACACCAAGTGGGCTGAAGCCATGCCCGCCCACGTCTCACCTAGGTTCTCCCTAGATGTGAGTCACTCTTCTGCCGGTCAGCAGGGAGGACAGCCCCTCGGTGGCACCAGGGAGGCACGACAGCCGTGAAAATTCTGGACCGCCTCCCCTTCCGATGGCACCTCCCAGCCCGCTGCGCCCTCTCATGGACGCGGTCTCCGCGAAGCCTCTGGAAGGCTGGCAAGAGGCGTCCTCACGAAGTAACTCTGAGGGGTGGCTGAGGACACAGGCTTGGCCCTGGGTCTGGGGACAGGCTGTACTCTGTGACAAGCCCGCTGCTGGCTGTGTGGCCTTGGACAAGTCACTTTGTCTCTTGAACACTGAGTTTCTCCGTTTGTGGAGAGCCTCAGGCTGCTTCATACGGATGAGGGACTTAGCACTGGGCCTGGCCGTAGCACGAACTTCTTAAGCGACAGCCTTTATCTCTGTTGTCATCATCATCATTGTCATCACCCCCAGAGACAGACAAGGACATGAAAGCTCAGGACATCCTGGGGTCACAGAGGAGGAGGCAGCTGGACGAAGAGACACACATGGATGGAGGTGTCCAGCAGAGAGAGATTTGCTTCCTTGCTCTGCCACTGTTCTCTCTTTTATGCCTTGGGGAGAGTAGGAATACCTACCTGTAAGGGGGTGAATTGTGGCCCCCAAAACATGTCCAAGTCCTAGCCACAGGTACTATGAGCAGGAGCATATTTGGAAAAAAGGTCTTTTGCTGACGTGACTACATTAAGGATCTCGAGACGACACCGTCCTAGACGAGGCTGGGCCCTAAATCCAGTGCAAGGGCTCTTACAGGAAGAGGAGAAGACCCAGCAGAGGAGGAGACACACGGGAGGGAAGGAAGATGGAGGGAAGATGGAGGTCGAGAAAGGAGGGGTGCAGCCCCAAGTCAGGGAGAGCTGGGAGCCCCTGGAAGCCGGAAGATGCGAGGAAAGGTTCTCCCCTGGAGCCCTGGCGGGAGTGTGTGCTGACGGTGAGAGGGTGAGCCTGTTGTTTTGTAATTTATTACGGCAGCTTTCAAAAAAGGATACCCTGCCCGCGAGGGCTGTTGTGAGAATCTGATGAAATGAGGTTCATAAAGCACTTAGCAGGGGCTTGGGTCCCTCTTCCTTAGCATCTGGCTGGAAGGGCAGGAGGAAGGCAGGAGGGACATGAACGGGAGCCCCGGGCTCGGCCTTCCCAACCTGCCTGTAGGCGTCCCAGCCCAGTAGAAATCTCACTCTGGGGACCCTTGGTGGCCCCAGCAGGGGACAGGGCGCCGGGGAGCGCTGGCAGGCGCCCACCTCCTGAGCCAGCTGAGCCGGCGTGCGGGGTCTCAGCCTCTGAGACAGCATTTGTCCCTCTCCTGTGAACCCCCCAGTGTGTGCCCCTGCCTCACAGAGAGCGGTTTGTTCTGGGCGTTCAATGAAGCTCTTCTCTTCCTCCCCGTTTTTTCTTGCAGCCGCAGGCCCTGGGAGGAGGTTTCCTGTGGGCTTCTGAAACATGCCTCTGAGCTGTGCCGGCCAGAAAAGCCGGCGCCAGGGATCCCTGGACGCCTGCATCCTGTGACGGCTCAGAGGGGTGGAGAGAAGGGAGCCAGGCACCTCGGGTCGCTGAGGTCAGGCCGGGCTCAGAGCCATCCGTCCTGCCCAGGTAAGTCACGTGAGCACCGTCCTTTGCCACATGGCCTCACTCCGGAGCTCTGGATGTGCAGATGCCAGCCAGGGCCGCTGTGGACAGGAGGGCAGGCTGGGATTGCACCAGGCTGGGGGACGAGCGGGGCTGATGTCCAGCCTGTGTACTGTGGCCACGTCAGGACCTGGCATACTTCCTTCTAATTCACCCTCAGGCACACCCAGCAGCCCCGATACTAGCACTCTGAGGCTTAGCACCAATGTCACCCCCCTACCTGAAAATACGGAATCTGGAAAAGGGGTACCAGGCCCGGGGCAAGAAGCCCGGGAGTCCCTGGGGCCAGTGGGGCAGGTAGAAAAGGGATCCCTCCAGCCCCACAGCTGCCTGTGGACCGGCAAACCAGCAGAGGCACTGCCACAGCCCGGCAGGAAGCTGGCAGGAAGCCCTGTGACAGTGACCTAAGTCAATGAAGACGAGTTTCTCTGGAAGTCTTCAGAGCGCACAGCTGGGGGCTGACTTGGTTCTTGAACTGTCGAAGGTAGGCTGTGAGGAGCACATGCCCCGGGACCTGCTGGGGCTGGTGCCCCACGCCCGGACGGCTGAGCTGCCACTCCAATGGGCTCTCCCCCAGGCATGCACTGTGGAACCTCCTGCAACCTTCTCTGACACCCGTTCTCCGCTGGAATGTCAGCATCAGGGAGGCAGAGCCCTGCTCGCTGCCACATCCCGTGTGCCTACGGCAGTGCCTGGCACGCAGCCGGCCCCCACTAGCTTGAAGAGGTGGAGACGCGGATTCCCATGAACTCGTGTCTCCCACAGACGCCAGCCCCACGGCTCTCTCTCCTGTGCTTCTGCATACTTTTGGGATCAACAGTCTGGACAAAGGCCACAGGACAGAGTACTGGGGACCAGGGTGTCCTCAGAAACACAGGCTGGATGGCTGCGGCCCCCGTGACCTTGGCCTGTCCTGCAATGCTGCCTATTCCCTCTGGCCCCAAGCTCACCGGTCCCTGCACCCTGGAGCTGGGTGTCCGGGCCGATTCTCCCCGTTTCTGCAGCTGGGGTGGGAACAACTCTCCTTGTTGGAGAACTGACTCTGCCCTGCACCCCAGTTCCTCCAGTGGCTGGAGATCACAGGCCCCAAACCGGTCACTCCTTCTCTTCCTAGGGAGTCTCCGGCCTTGTCAGTGACCCTGGCTGCGCTCCCCGTAGTGCACACTTGAGGAGAACATTTCTGTCCCCAAGGAGCTTTAAGTGCTGTCGGTCTGTCCCCTCCTTTTATTTGGAAAAGTCACTGTTGGGCCTTCTGAACCCCGGTGCCCTCCCTGGGGCCACCGCTGGAGGGCGTGAGGAGCCAGAGCTGGATGGCAACTGCAGGGCACACTCTGGGTTTGCCCCTTGGGTCCTCCCCACCCATGACCCTGCTCTGGCTTCGGGAGGCGGAGCTGCAGAGAGTCGTCAGGTGCCCTGGACTCTGGCTTTGGGAGCCCAGCACAGGTGAGGTGGCTCTTTCCCAGCTTCCTCCCTGTGGCTGCGCCTGAGGGGGCTGCATTCCTTCCTAAAGGCCACTGGCTCCCGCTCCATCCTCACAGTTCCCATACCCGCCCCCTCCCCTGCCCAGGCCCAGGAGTGCACAGGCTCCTTCCGTTGCTGGCCCAGGTGTGCTCACCATCCCCTGCCAGTTCCCCACCGCCTTGTCCACACTCTGTCAACAGTCCTGCAGGAACACCCTTCATTCGCCCCGTCTGAGCAGCCCCTCTGCTTCCTGCTGGGACCTCTGGAAGCCACATGATCTGACCTCCAGGCCGACGGTCATGAGGCCAGTCCAGAAAGAGATCCTAGAGCTCTGAGGACCATGGTGCGGGGGTCGGGGGGACAGGCACAGGGGAGTGAAGAGGAAGAACCAGCGCAAATGCCCATAACCTCAGGCAAGTTCAAGTGCGAAGTGGAGAGGGCATGGTTTGCTTCTCTAGCGCCTCCTTCCTGCAGTCCCAGGGTGGGGCAGTGGGGCAAATCTGCACCCAGAGCCTTAAGCACTCCGATGGCCCGGGGTGAGGCAGAGAAGGGCAGATTCTCAGTCAGGGTGGAATTTTAGCTGAGCCACCCCCTCAGTGGTGCCAAGCACCAGAGACGGCCCTAGATGGCTGTGCAGGCCATGCCTTGCACCTCGAAGGGTGTCGTTTATACCGCAGCCTCAGCACCTGTTGTGCGGCGGGCCACCTGCACGGCTGTCAGTGGCCGCCCTGCCGAGTATCATTGGCTTGGTTCAGTGTTGGCCCCTGGAAAGCAGACAGAGAGGACAGGCGGGAGGAAGAGGAGAAGGTGAGGGAGGGGGGATGGGAGGGAGGTCTGGCCAAATTATTTCAGGTTCTGGGCCTGGCCGGAGCAGCGTGACACCGCCCCAGGCTCCACTGGGACCACATGCTGTTCTCTTTCACCAGATGACTCAGAACCCAAATCCTCTCTTAGAAAAAATAAAACCAAACCAAACTGATCCACAAGCAGGTGCAGAGTGAGCTGTGCTCCCTCTGAGGACACTGGTATTGATTCTCCATAAACGAGGCCAGGCCTGAGCCCCGGGGGATGAAAAGGGGAAAATGACTTCAACGTGGTGCTGCTTTTTCTGTTCCCGGGCTCCTTCCCGCCTTCCTCCTCCGAGGCAGGCCCAGGGGTGAGGTCGGGCTGGATTCAGGGCGCAGAGCTGGGTTGGTCCTTTGGGTTCCGTACCTGCTGTGACTTGCCTCATTCGAGTTCTGGGGCCAGCCTAGCCCCAGGACACAGGCAGGGCAGGGCAGGGCAGGGCCAGACGGGTGTCTCTACCTGTCGGGGCTGAAAATGCTTAAGGCCCGCATAGCAGAGGCTGCTCTCGCCACCTCCCTCGCCTCCTCCCACAGGCTGCCCGACATCCCAACAGGCTTATTGTAAGACTCAATCTGCTTTTTCGAGAGACGAGTGCTGGCGTGTGTGAGAAGGGGTGGGCAGGTGCAGTGCGGGCCAGGAGAAGTGTTCAGGGGGGTCACAGCCCCCCAGGGATGCCAGGCCTGGGCCAGCCTCTGTCTTGAACCTCCTGAACCCAGGCCCAGCCGCCACACCCAGCAGCTCTGGGGAGTGGGGATACCCATGCCTGTATCTACTTTCCCTGGGGAATGGGCCTCTCAGCCAAGTAACGACACTGGGGTACCCAGAATGTCATGGCAACGTCAAACACAGCTCCATCCTCTGAACCAGAGAGGGAGAGACAAGAGCATCCGGAGAAGGGCACCCCCTCCACCCCTGCAGAGCCCGTCTTTCCTCCAGCGCCCACCTGCCCCCGGCTTCCCCTCCGAACACAAAGGAAGCAAGAGGTTCTCGACACTCACGAAGGAGATACTCCGAGCTGTCGTGGTCATAGTCGTTGTCCTCGGGGAAGTGATTGATCCGGAAGCAGTGCCCTTTATAGATCCCTGGAGGGGACGAGAGGAGCGGGACGCTGTGAGTGCTGCGTGGGCTGGCTTGCCTGCGCATTCTGGGCTCGGTTGCCGCGTGTGTTGCGTGTGAGCCGGGCTCTGAGCAGGCCGTGGACACAGCGTCCCCAGTCGGGGCCGGGCGGGGGGGCACACCCACAGGGAACAACCCCACAGTGGGAAAGTGCCCCAGAGGTGACCGTGTCCTTCGTGGTCCCAGTCTGACTTTCCACCCGTGACAGTGGAAGAGCACACCACCAGGAACTATTTGGGGGACAGAAAGAGACCTCCAGCAGGGCTGTCCTGGGCCAGCAGGACATGCTTTCCCCCCACCCAAGGGGACTGCGGAGCCATACCTTAAAAAATGACAAAGAATTTGCCACTGGGAACTGGGAGGAGGGGGCCTTCCAGGCAGAGAAGGAAGCCATGAAAAGACAGCGTTAGGGTCAGAACTTGGCGAACCTGGGGGCAGGCGGGAAGCTCAGTGAGCCTTGAGCCCTGAAGGACATGTGTGTGGGAGGGAGCTGGGGCTGAAGAGGGAGCCACACTGGGGGGTCTATGAGTCAAGTAAATGAGGATGAAGTCTGCCCCCATGGTATCTGTCCATATCTTTCCCTCTCCCTCAAACAGTTATGGTGAGTCCCTCCCTGGATGCACGCCAGAACTGCACACAGTTGGCACCATGATTCCAACCCTCTCATCCAGTGTGAAGGAAGAGAACATGGAGAGAAACTTCCAGAAAGACCGAGGCATCTCCTGCCTGGCTTCCCCTCCCCACTGTGAGAAGAACCTTCACAGGGAGGGAGGCGGGACGCTCTGGGCAGTTTAGTGGCTGCAGGACAGCCAGCCCTCCCTTCCTGAATCTTCCACGCAGCTCTCCCAGCCCCTGCTCCCCTGCAGTCTGGGAACGCCCAGGACGGAAGCGGACAACGGTGGAGACGGGGGCACATGGGGTGTCGGGCCCTGCCCAGACTTCCAAGCCCTCACCCCGGGGTCAGCCTCCCTGCTCCTGCAAGGAGCTCATCTTGACGGCCCGCACAGCCAGGCTGGGACGGTTCCCAGCTGGACCCAGTGCTTGTTCTGCAGCTGCTGCCAAGCATCCTGCTGGCCCCAGCAGCCCGCCTGACCTCACACAGTGTGGGAGCAGGGCCTGCATCAGACCAGCATCCACTGAGGAGCTTGGGGCACGCTGCTATTCCACCGTTTACCAATTAGCCAGCTTCCCACTGCTTCCCGGAGCTTTCCCACTGTCTGCTGCCTCCAGAGAGCTAGGGTGCTGGCCCCCTGCTTCCCGAAGGCCCACGGGGGCCACTGGCGGGTAGGCCAGGCTCGGTTAGGGACGGTGAGGAACAGAAGAGGGTCTCAGATGACACCTTGAGTGCTCCACGCTTCAACTGTGTTCTCTGAGCCATGTCAAGCACGAACAACTTAGTCACCCGGTTCAGTCTCCTTGTCTGTGGGACAGACACAACCACAGGTCTCACTCCTGGGGATTGTGCACGAGAGAAGATGGAAAAGGCACTTGGACGATTCTTGGCCCATGGCGATGGCTCCAGGCAGGTTTGCTGCTATGGGACCCAGAAATCACCCGCCTTCTGCTCTGCCAGTCCTTACTCTTTCGTGAGTGGCTGAGTTGGTAGAGAACCACAGTGTTCGTGATTGAGAGGACAGAGCACCAGGACAGACTAGGGTCGTGATGGCTGAGGTTGGCACACACAGGGGTCAGGATGGCTGGGGGGTGGGGGCACACGGGGGCCAGAGTGGGCCGGCCACACCTTCCCCTCCCTCCTGGCTCGCATACCCCAGATTCAGAACAAGCATTTTCCAGGCACGGTGGGCTTGGCAGAGCATTCTGCTCTTCATCACCCCACCAAATTTTTGGTCTACTCTATGAGTCTAAACACAATCACC